>BSQZ01000058.1:1792123-1812123 GCA_033239005.1 Lamellibrachia satsuma
CACGCACGTTTGGTTTCGTTATATTTATACACCTATAGTTCAATCCGTTTTGATCTCTTGTCAACCAAATCTTTCGCTGAACTGTAATGATTTTTCAAAGGGTCACATCCGGGCTGTTGAAATATTTTAATGCCGACAGTTATTGTGGTCATAACCAACTGTGTCAATTGCGATCGGCATCAACAGCTATAACAATAATTTGGATTAATTAATTTGGATTGGCTCTGTGCGTATAATATAATATTATATATTAAATAATTAGCTTTAACTTACAAGGTACATTGTTTGATCGTTTTTATCGTTAACTTGTCCTGGACAGTATAAACTGTATCTATATATTATAACATCTTGACCGTTAAAGTGAGTTTGAATAAACCACATGCATGTTATATATAAGTTGACCTTTATCTGTAAATTTAAATTTTTCGTCCCGAATATCATGTTTACATTACTCGATGAACGCCAAGGTGAATATTCATAAACACGATAAAGGTCAAGTTATATTAACATATTGTGGTTAATTAAAACACACTTGAGCGGTCGAGATGTTAGAATACAGACTATATTTTTAGGATGGTGAAGAGCCAGAAGGCTCGAAAATAAGAATTATGAGTTAGCCAGATGGGGCCGCGTATCATCAAGTCTTTTTTATTAATTCACATTAAAATGTGAGCTTCAAAATACATATCGTTCTTACGAAAGTGGGGTGGAACTTTGCACAGTCGCCACGGGAAACTGGGATAAAAGAAAAATGCATACACGACACACTATGCTAATACGATTAAAATATTATAAATGTATCACTATAGTTGGCGACATATACGACCAATATTCAAAATTAAAATAAATAAATTATAATATTGCAAACGCCTAGATGTGGGTCTCTGACGCCACAGAGCGAACAAATTCCACACACGGAATGTACCAATATAATTATAACGAACTATATCATTTATAGCACATAGACGATATATGTTCAAATTATTCTTTCCCGCGTATGATGTCCCCTTAAAGGGGGCGTCTTATCCACCCTATATCCTATAGACGATCATACTTACTAGTTTGTTCCCTTAATATATAATAAGTGGCCTTTGTAAAATACAGTAGAACCCCTCAAAGCGGCAAACCCTTAGAAACGGCCACACACTGGAGACGACCTCCCCGGCCAGTGTCTGTTTTCCCCACATCTGTATATTTGACCAGCTTCTGTAATTCGGCCACCCCTTTAATCAACCCACTTTATCTCATTCACTTGGATGGACACTTTAGAGGAGTTCTATACTGTAAACCCGAATTTAAAGGCAGATCGTATACTTCATGCAGAACTTAAGCGTATACTCCACGATACTATTATTTAGCAACCCTTTCAAGAAATGTGAAATTCAAGCCGGATTCATCCTTGGTTGGTGAGAACTCAGTGCATCCGTAGATGAACTAAAACAAAAAGGTTTTTGTTTTGTTAGTTGAAAGCTTTTCCCCTGTGGTGAACACTGTTGATCCCGGAAGTCCTACTAGTGCGGGGAGCAGGCTTGCGTGCGTGAGGCGGGAGTCGAGTCGTCCAACTGTGTTGGCGCCCGAACGTTGAAAGAACGTCTGATGTCTTGGACGCACGCTGTGCCCCTTCTGTGAAGAACAAGGCACTCGCGGGATGATTTACAATGAGTACACCCGAGGTGGCGTGTAAGCTTCGACAACACAAGACAAAAATCATTCTCTAACACCATACAATGGTGTAAGAGATAAATGTATAAAGCACTAGTACTCGCAAGTACTCGTAACATTTTAAAGTTAGAATAAAAGGTAATCTTAATTAAACTTACCAATTATAAGTTTGATCAATTTACAAATAAATCTTACCTACTTATTTAAACTGTGATTGTTAAACAACACAGAGAACTTGAAAGTATGTACTATATTAACGTGATTAATAAAATATCTAGACAGCGAATTACTGGTTTGGTCTCGGAGAGTGTCACATTTAAAACTATAGAGGACATCCGCACCCAATCTCATTTATATTACACATAGTACAATACAATTAATTTATATATAGGATCTCCAAAAACTTTACTCGAGACATCGCCGCGATGACGTCATTTTTACGTTATTCGCCAGTCAATTCACAGTGGTTGTGTTCGTCCAATTACATAAAAATCCTAAGCGTGTTAAGCTGTGTTGCTAAACGTTCAGTTCGACTTTCCTTCGAACTTCCTACATTATTGCAGCACGTATACACGATGTTTACTTATAAGTATTGCAATAACAAGCTAAACTGCTTGTAAACACCTTTAAGATGAATATGCAATGCACGGGTGTACTTATAAGACCTATTAATTTGTTTCAGAATAAATATCCTCGCCAATGGGTGAACATTTGCACTTTGGAATGCACGAGTGCGTATGAAAGTTTGAAAAAGCTTGCGGTACCCCCTGTGGTCTGTGGTACCCTCTGAGGGGTGTTACACTTACGGATCCGGGTAACTCGGCCGCTGTGGCTAACGTGTTTGCTGTACATAATAGTATTCACTCACACCAACCTATAATCTTCTTGGTCAGAACGAAACCAGAATTCGAAAATGCCTCGTCATTTTTACAGTGACACCAAAGGACGCCAACAGAGAAAAAGCCCAACGGGAAGGAAAATGGCGACCTTCTGAAAATAAAAAAAAACTCAAATTAAGGAAGGAAGAAGAGGAAGAAGAAGGTGAAGAAGAAGAAAAAGGCGAAGAAGAAGAAGAAGACGAAGAAGATGAAGAAGGAGGCGAAGAAGAAAAAGAAGTTGAAGAAGAAGTAGGTGAAGAAGATGAAGATGGTGAAGAAGAAGAAGAAGGTGGGGAAGGTGAAGAAAAAGATGAATAAGAAGGCGGTAAAGAAGAAGAAGAAGAAGGTGAAGAAGGTGAGGAAGGTGAAGAAGAAGAAGAATAAGAGGGAGGTGAAGAAGAAGAAGAAGGTGAAGAAGAAGAAGGTGAAGAAGGTGAAGAAGAACAAGAAGAAGAAGGAGGTGAAGAAGAAGAAGTTGAAGAAGGAGGATGTGAAGAAGAACAAGAAGAAGAAGGCGGTGAAGAAGGGGTGAAACAACAACAACAACAAAATAAAGGCTGCTACTTATAAAACACAATTCCAGAAGCAACCTGCTAACGGCGACTTTTCCTCGACGTGCACTGTCTGACAGCCAACGACCTGGCTGACTGACGAAGCGCGAATGATTTACTGCTGGGATCCGGTGGGTCTCTCACGCCGAGGCGCGGTCTCGTGATGACGTCCTCACGCAAGACTAACTCCTTGATCGGGTTGTGGCGGTCCAGGATCATTGGCAGAGAGTAATGTTTGAGGATGGAAAAGAAAGGGTTCGGGGAGTTGAACATGAGGAAGGTGTTTTAAACCTAGGGTTGAAACAAATTTGTATTAAAAATTTTTGTCTGCATTAGCATTTGAATCAAATCCACTTGATGTTGTAATTGCACATTTCAAAGGCGATGTAGCTGTAAATGTTATTAAAATGTTCTATTTAAAACAGTAAACAAGCTCTTATATTCAAATAACGTCACATTTGAGAGTTATTCAAGTAAATTATTTTCGGACTAAACATTTAAACAATCTAACGTTTTGTATGAGTCATTTTCGTCATAATAATGTAGAACATAATTGTGCATCACTGCGTGTAAACGAAACGTAGAAAAACATATCGTATGCTTCATTCAAGATGAGACGACTGACGTGTTTGATGCGACCTCCCGGGGAATCTGACGCTGGTACACACCCAAACATTGCCTCCGGACCCGTCTAGAGGCGCCACAGGCGGATCTAACGGCTCTTGGCCGCGGGTCAACAGAGTACGATGTGGCGCGGATGCCTTGTTTATGAAAACATCGGTGTCTACCCAATGTTCTGCCGGAGATTGACTGTTTACTCGTTCACGCACCCCACGAAATAACAATCAAAACTGTCTAGTATAGTCCTCTCTCGTTAGTGCACGAGTCCTTCCATTCTGAAACAGCGAGGAGCCGAAGAAACATAAATGTTCGTCGATGTTTCTCAGACATACACGATGAACGCAAAGTTTAGTTACTGAAACATGTATGCATAATGCAATGTTGTAATAACCAAGCCAATAACTTAAACATCACACACGCGCGTGAAATATATCCTTGGATAGTCAATATGCGTGAAAGTATAATATAGTATAATAGTCAGACATGTACGTGCGTGTGTCCGGATGTACGTGCGTGTGTCCGGATGTATGCAAAAAGAGGCAAACAACTTCTTATTGTTTCGACAAAACCAATTCGATGACTCAACTCGGCTCGACTCACGTTTCGACCACACTCTAAAAAAATGTCTTCAAAACAAGTTTAGTGGTTGAAATACCATATGTTCCAACACTTCAACAACGTTATCTATCTTGTACACGCCGGTTCATGATCCTTGTGGAGAAGTGTTAAAGTTACTCGCCTCTAGAACGAACTGCAGCTTGGATAGTGGCGCTGAAATTTTAAACATCTGCGGTAAAACATACCCTGTGGTGCATAGCCTTGACAGCCCATTCGGATGGAAATAACTGAACGTTCAAGACGAATCTTATCCTTCGTTATGCGGCATATAATGCAAGTTTCTTTATTTTTGCATTGAACCGGCATCGTTTAATAAAATTAATTTAAATGTGTAAATTTTCATGTAATTTCCGATCTGCATCTGCATGTTAATAAAATATATTTGGAAGAATATATTGAATTGTCAATTGAATTTAACAGTAAAGATGATGTTAGACAATTGTTTAAATGTGTTATATGGTAGCACCAGCGGGGATTTCTGACGTTTAAAATTGTTAACGCCGGCACGTTTAGCCAAACGTAATTGTAACGAAAGTGTTCACAATCAACATTGCGTCAATTAGTCGTATGCCAATCAACATTGTGTAAATTAATCGTATGCCAATCAACAATGTGTCAATTAGTCGTATGCCAATCAACAATGCTCGGTGGTGCGATATTGGTTGTTTTTGGTAACAAAATAATAATACAATTAAATAAATAATATTGCCTTAATCATCAGGGATCAGAGCTCAGAGGCTCAACAAATCAAAATAATTAATACCGATATCATTATATTTAACACAAATCAAAATGTTTCCTTCATTCGTGTGTACCATTCCGTACCCGTCAGCCAGGCTTGTGATTTCGACGTGCCGTTGTTCACGCCGTCTGCTGGCGAGCCGGAAACGAGGCGACGTTGATGGATCACGCTTGATGTTGAATGATGGGTCGTGGTATGCGCGATCGAACTTGATTGGCGATGAAACGCAGCCCCGACACCATAACGAATTGACTAACCAAACTCAGCACCCGTGTCTAAACGTTGATGCTACCCAGCTCCACGTCTTCTTCCATCACTGCGCTCGCAAGCAGCTCTAATTAGAGGCGCCACAGCAAAGACCGCGCACCGGAATTTACGTCATCGATTCAATTTGAAGGCGTCCACATCAGACTGAGAAGTGTGTTTCCAATGTGTGTTGCGGTGATAACATTATAACATTAAATAGCCACCGACGCCTATTTCCGTCCGTGTCTTCATCGGCAGGCTTCTGAAAGGAATAAAGTTGTCTATGTGTCTTCCAGATTCTTTAGATTAGGCTCCAGGTAATGACAAGATGATCCGGAAGAAGCGAGTTATTCGACTGACGAGTCCAATCATCGCAATGTGTGTTTTCTGACGTGATGCGTGGAACGACGGTTTTAATAACATTTGAAGTCGCTTTGATAATGTGGGAATATCGTACGTTTTAATTCGCATGTATAAGTTTAATCAGCCATTTGAATATGCGGTTTTCTGGTTGTGCATTTATTCAGACACGCACGGACGTACGCACGCACGGACGCACGCATATGTTTTATATATATATATATATATATATATATATATATATATATATATATATATATATATATATATATACATATATATATATATATATATATATATATATATATATATATATATATATATATATATATATATATATATATATATATATATATATATATATATATATATATATATATAACACACACACATATGTATATGTAATGTATTATATATATATATATATATATATATATATATATATATATATATATATATATATATATATATATATATATATATATATATATATATATATATATATATATATATATATATATATATATATATATATATATATATATATATATATATATATATATATATATATATATATATATATATATATATATATATATACACTTGTATATACCTGCATATATATTATTAAAATTCAGCAGTATTGGCCTAATGTGATTAATATATAAGGATGTCAGTATATGTGGTATTATATGCTGAGAAAAAGCAATGCAGGTATAGGCAAACACGTTTTCATAACCAAATCATTTTACAATTACGGCGCCCTATGATTTCTAGACGGACAACCATGTCTAAAGTATTCACCGAGAGCAACATAATGACGAATACTATAAATAAAGACCAAGGCCGTAGTGCCTTCGATGGACCTGGATAATCGTTGCACGCGCGCCCATCACGATGTCCGCCCTGCGGGTGTGAAGTTACCCTTTAGTGGGCAGTAAATGCCGCGCTGTGGCGTTATTAAAACCCCGCAGGGTCGGCGCCCGTTGCACCTGTTATTAAATATGGTTGTGTTTATGCGCTGGGAGAAGACAAGAGTCGCCCGAGGGTCCGCCATGCCCCCTCCTGCGGGAGCCCCACAAATACCAGAATTCGGTGAGTATCACGATCGAGTTAATTTGTTTTTTCTTCACGTTATTAGTAAAGGGTTGTTAGCGGGGTAGGACTGATTATGTTCAAAGGGCGACGAGATTGGGTGAGTTGACGGGGGTTAAGAAGACAGCGGGGTGGACACGGGGTGGTGAGATGCGCGCCGATTGATGGGGGTGCTAGTGTCGACGGGGTGAATGGTGCGTAGGCGGGTGTCCCATTAGCTCGCGTGAGTTATCACCCTCACTCGACGACAGGGCGACGCATTTCCCCGCCTTGATGACATATAAATGGAGTATCGATATCGCTGACGGCATACCTGTCTCTTCTGAACCTTCTGTCTTTCACTCATTTAATTGTATCTCCATCTCGCCTGATTGTCCGCTTTTCTCATAATATCTACGTATTATCTTCCATTTGTTGTCTCATTGTAGTATGCCTCATTTACCACGAATGTGTAGTCTACCAATCTTATGTGTGTCTTTCTTACGACATGGTGTCCATGCTTGTATGCAATTTTCCAAATGAGGCCTAGACCCTATATGCCCTACATGAAACCATTATCTGCCTGAAACCACCATTTACATGAATCCATCGTGAACATGAAACCACAATCTACATGAATCCATCGTGAACATGAAACCACAATCTACACGAATCCGTCGTGAACATGAAACCACAATCTACATGAATCTATCGTGAACATGAAACCACAATCTACATGAATCCATCGTGAACATGAAACCACCATCTACACAAAAGAATCTCCTACACGAAAGCATCCCCCACGCGAAACCATCGTCTACATGAAACCAAAGTAAACTTGTAGACCCAAAGCCCGGCCCGCGCAGGGCACTACCATCTACACGAAGGCAGCCATTACACGGAACAATACTCAGCACGAATCCACCGCGTACATGAAACTACTCCGTGAAACTTCTCCCTGATAGAAACCACCGTCTACGGGAAACCGACTGCTGAACGAAAGCATCCACCAAATGAAATCATTTCCGAAATAAAACAATCCCCAACATGAAACCTACCCGTGAGACCACCCGTATGTCTGAAGCCATCCTTATACCTTAGACACGGCAGCAGCGCACCCGAGTATATCGACAACGACCACACATGTTGTCGACTGTTCTGTAAGACGTAATGCTTGAGCGTTCATATATCTCGTTCTTCGTGTAGGCGAAGCAGAACGTGGTACACCTTGTAGCCAATGGAAACATAAATGTCCAGTGAACACTTCCAACTTGGCAAGCCAATATTTCCAATTGCACATAACAGTAAACACCCTCTCCTTTCCATCATTCGACAAGTCCAATCACGGATTATTCTCAAAAGAATCCTGACCTTTCCATTGATCCTTCATTTGATTAACGAAGCTGGAAACATGACTTTGGATGTAATATTGTTCTGCCCTTATTCACGTACATTCAACAATATTTGTGAGACAAAAATGCATGATAATGTTATTCTTATCGACAGTTTTGAATTGATTTGATCGTGACAATACTGCAAAAATGGACAAAAACAACATTATTGAATGTATGTACTTTCCGGCTTCTTGGGTTGTTGCGTTATACGTGTTGCCTTGTAATGCCTACCGTTATACGTGTTGCCTAGTAATGCCTACCTCTCAATAGATGTGTGTGTATTATATTCGGGGAATACAACCAAGTTTCATGAGAGGTAAATACTGCTACTCCAACAATTAATGTAATAGTTATCCCGCTATAGAATCTGTATACATGTATCGGCTTACAAGAAGTTTACGCTATTGATACAAGCTGGACTTTATCCGGATTGCTACAAGTCTGGACGACCGAAATACGAGTACACAGCCTGTGTGTAGCGATGACTTTATCCGTCGGTTCACTAAACATCAACATCCTACACATGAAGCGGATTCTGGCAGTCGCTTCGTTTGGGTTGCGAATTAACCCCAAATGCAATTAGGAAGTGTGTGTTTACTCAAGTGTGTCCAAAGCGGATAAGACGATTGACCCGAGAGGATCGGATTCCTTCGGCGGTATCTCTAGATTTCCAGAGATAACACCTTTAGAACCGACCCCTACTGAGGCGTTCTGGAACTGTGCCCTTTTCGATTGTATTTGTAATTTTGTATAATATAGATGTATACAAAATATACGTTAAATAAAGCGACATTCCATGCGCTGTTTTCGTGCATGGCTTAGTAATAGAATTGACTTAACCTAAGCCATTTTTATAATTACTGTTGCATATATCGTTAGTAATAAATTGTAGTCATGTCATACCTGTCGAACATTGTTAATGATATCATTCATGTATCTTGACGTACACATCCGTCACCAGTAGCCACATTTTAGCATAATTTATAGTCATGTCATACCTGTCGAACATTGTTAATGATAATATTTATCATTCATGTATCTTGACATACACATCCGTCACCAGTAGCCACATTTTAGTATAATTTGTGTAAATGCATTAGTATGTGTAAAACGATTAATGCATTTGATATACACGAGTAAAATTTCACATAGACTAATTTTTTTATTATTATTAAATCGAACATTATTTGTCAGTGAATATTGAGCATAATTCGAAGTGAAATTAAATGTAGTTTCGTGATTTTTTGGCTTTATTTTGTGTTGAAATGCGGTCGTAGATTTGCTATAATAACTTCAAGGTAAGCGAACTATGACTTTGTGTTTTGCTAAATGTGATTCTGAAAAGGCCAGTGAGAGCAAATAAACTGAACGTCGGTTTTGACAATACGTGTTATTGTTGGATGAATGTTTTCTGGTATATTGGCTGTGCTGTCATGACGCTTGTTTTACAAGCAATTCATTTCTTATATATTTCCGCTTCTTATATATTTCCGCTAATCTAAATATTTCATCACAATATTAGTTGCTTCCGCTATTATTGATTTTAATAATTTCAGCATGTCTATTGCTAAAACTACATCGACCGATTTACAAAATAAATATAGAAAATATATGACATGACGTCATAATCGCAATATTATAGTATACATGCAATTTCCAGGAAGTAAAGAACCTAGCCACTATAGGCATTGTGTGTTACTGTAAACATGCCGGGTAACCAAATAAACATCTTCTAAAATACGCAAAACAAATATGATTTATAGCAAACGAGATAAGCAGTGTTGCCACATGTGCAAGAAAACGTGTCGTAAAAATTATACACAGTTATGGCATGTTCATATTAAAAAACAGTGAACACTATTAACGGTATTTCTGCATGCTCTATTTGTGAAAATAGCGAGTATTGCTAACACTGAGCATAGTAAACAAATAATCACAGGCCTACAAATATTTGCACGATCACACATTTAAAATGCAGCTCGCGGTCACCATGACAACGAGACCACATCTAAGGATCAACACCGGAACCAGTGAACGTTTGTTCCTTGCGTGATTTCATCAAAGAAACCGCTCCGACAAAAAATTATATAATTTAACGCCATTAGACGACATTTAAAGCGACGTCTTCGCATGAAAATCGAGAAGAGCGACCCACTGGGACGATTTCGTTGACGGAGAATGACCTTATTAATGGAGATCAAAGTATCGCGTGACACCGCGAGACGCGGGTCGCTACCCTTGGAAATATGACTTGGCTAAACCAATAATGCGTGGGCGGCGAATTCGTCAGACAGACGAAGGATTGCTTTAGATCCAAACTAATTGGCATGAAAATGCTGCGGCTCTAGCCGTGGGTACGTTTGGATAACCATTAATCAAAGATGGCCACGTGTCACTGGCGAGGGGTGCAGCTCGCTCCCACGGGGACAACCAACAGCTGGGCGAAGTGGGAAAAAGCTGGGCGCGGGGAAAAGGCCATAAACTATTACGTGGAGAGATCTCATTGAAGTGTCGGTTTGTTGAAGCAATTAGCGCCGGGGATGTTAATTAACGATCCGTGACGAGTGTGGTCGCATTCGCGTCGCGGTTCATTGATTATAGGAAACTCAAACCGAGAGCGGCGATTAACAGTTCACACGTTGTGATTTCAAAGGATGACGCGCTGGACGAAAAAACAGCGGATGGTGAGACAGCGGGGTTTCACATTCAAGGGATCGTCGGCTTTAAATGGGTCAACGGGTTACCTCATTTAGGAATATATTGTTGGTGAGATTTGCTCCACTTCGTTATAATAGCAAACATCCTCCAAGCATGTAAATAAGCTATAATTCCCCGTTGCACATTGTGTCATATAGTATTATATATATATATATATATATATATATATATATATATATATATATATATATATATATATATATATATATATATATATAGTATATATATATATATATATATATATATATGTATATATATATATATATATATATATATATATATATATATATATATATATATATATATATATATATATATATATATGTATATATATATATATATATATATATATATATATATATATATGTATATATATATATATATATGCATATATATATATATATATATACATGTATATATACATATATATATATATATATATATATATATATATATATATATATATATATATATATATATATATATATATATATATATATATATATATATATATATATATATATATGTATATATATATATATACATATATATATATGCATATATATATATACATGTATATATACATATATATATATATATATATATATATATATATATATATATATATATATATATATATATATATATATATATATATATATATATATATATATATATATATATATATATATATATATATATATATATATATATATATATATATATATATATATATATATATATATATATATATATATATATATTATATAGTATTATTCATACGAAATGGAAGACGTACGCACACGCACGCACGCACGCACGCACGCGTACAGAAAAAGAGAGATAGAGAGAATGAAGAAGAAGACGATGATGATGATGAAAAGGAGGAGGAGGAGAGAGACCGAGAGGGGAAGAGAGCAATGGGGGGGGGTATATTACAGAGAAATAAAATAATGCGTGTGGGGAGGTTCATTTCCCATCTCCGTCCGTTTCCACACCACCTCCCTCGCACAGGGACGTTCGGGAAAGGACGACGTCAGAGCGAAGACATGCACAAGCATGCATCTGCACACTGGTATTTTCAATCGCTCGTGTTATCCTGCCGCCGCTGGAACCGACCACAGCAGTACGCGTATACTCTTACATGAGATGCTCGATGTCTAATCCGCCGTTTCCTAAAACTAAATAAGAAAATACGCTTACATTACAGTTTAGTGCTGCGACGTGCTACAAGGTCATTTGACATTTTGTCAAAGGTCATTTGACATTTTGTCAATGTTTACGAAGATAACCCCGAGAGGATTAGCCGATTCCGTCACGCATTCGCGCAGGCACGTCCAACTGGTGTATATTGTGTTTGGAGACACGCAGAATGTCCCGTAACGGGAATGTTTATTTCCACTGTCGGTCGACGCCCGCTTGGCACTGTCATTAAATTACTTATCCCGATAGCGTCAGTCGAGACGATGTGACGTAATGTGACACGCGACGTCTCCCAACGCACGCGCCGTTGTCTTATCTCCCGTTTATCTCCCCACTGGACGTCCCGTGTTCCAACTTCGCTTCCCGTCCGCGAGACAACGCTGGGTTCCATACATTAGTTTCTATATTTGGATTACCGTCATCTTGATGGTACGGAGACAGAGAACGTTGCCGCTAATCAAACATCTTCGTCTTCCACGCTCGTGCCACCTTCCTCTGTCCTGAGCCCAGCATCCATCTTATCTCGAGGTGCACGACCTTTCCCGACGAAAGAAGGGTCTCTTCGGGGTTTCGTTAGGCATCCCCGTTTTCTTTTCCACTTGAATGCTGTTTTTTTGTAATCCTTCCCGCGTCATCCTCAACACATGACCCGAGTTTATTCATTTCTTCTTTCTGATGGTTTTCGAGATATATACATAATCCTGTCGACATCCTTTTCTGACTTCTTTGTTGCTTCTATGTTCTTTCCTCTTACTGATTACTTGTACTCAAAGGGGTACATACACGTATAACCCTAAAACTCTTTAAACAGTATACTTTTATGAACTGAATGTGAGTAAACGTCTGTCGTAGGCTTCTCGTAGGTTTCTCGTAGGTTTCTCGTACCCCACACAAACATCTTAACAATGAAAATTAGTGCAGCGAATTAAACATAATTGTGCTGTACATAAATTGCAGAAAATTACACGTCGGAATCTCATCAGTCAAAATTGCGTTGTTGTTAATAAATGATGATGATGATGATGATGATGATGATGATGATGATGATGACGATGATACTGACGAGGACGACGTTTGCCACCAGAAACTAGACATTTAATACACAAGTGTCGTAGTCTGAAACTGAGCCATTTGCCCCATTCATAACTATTTTTAAATACGCCAAAAAAATTCTTGAAATGGGACCGTATCAAAATCACTGGCATTTCGTTCGTCTGACATGAAGCCAAAAGTATATTAGTGGTCCACCCCATATCACTTTCCAGCATCATCTGCCATTTCCGGCTTACCCATCATCAGTCCGTCGCCTTCGCAGCCTCTCGTCAGCCCAGCGGGGGACGAGGAGCCAACAATCCCTCTTCACAGATTACAACCCTCGACGGGGTACGTGCGAGGGATAAACGTAGTCGTTATCAGCCGAGCGTGTTGACAGATTGTTGGCAGGTATATTATCTCGTGTGACACCGGCTCCCGCGACGGCCAACAGCCTCGTGATGCCGGCATCTCAAGAGGTTAGACCCAGTGCATTATTGCATAGGTGGCCATGTAAAGTTTTGTCTGATTGTAAGAAAACTTGACCATGAAAAATTCTGAGAAAAACACATTCACAGCCACCGCGGTCGTTGATATTCTGAGCAAGTTTCGTCAAAATCACAAGCGTCCTGCCTTTTTAATCATGTCGCAAGCATGCCTACCCTCAAAATTGGCAGTTGTGACCATTCATTAATACGCAAACGTGCTTATCTGCAACATTGGCAGTTTTGGCCAAATATTAATACGTCTACCTGTGTTTCGGGAATGTCACAACCACAATACCTACGCGTCTTCGAATCTGCTTTATGCTGCAACATCTCACTGCCAAAGATGCAACATTTCAAACGGTCCAACCTTGCTGGCTGAATACAGTTACTTCTTAGCAAATAAAATCACTGAATTGCGTATTTTTAGGCACTACGTTAAGAAGTCAAACTGTGGTCTCACGTATCAACACCACACTTGGGCTTTCACTATAAACCCATTCAGATGCCTGCTTTGTCACTTACGTGATAAATACATGATATACTGAACGAACCCCTAGTTGCAGAACGTAGACAGTCTGGTACACTCCGCGTTATGAATGACGCCTCGCCTCGTGTGTAGCTAAGATGCCATCCCAAAAAAATCGATGCCTGACACTAAACAGAACCAACGCAAATTAACCTCAGATCCCCGACATCAAACTACGAATTACATCGGAAAATAAACCTTGCCTTTTTATGGAAAATACATCGATACATGTTGCTAAAAGAAACAGCTGGGAACATCTCTTCGTGCATGTATTGTCCTCCGATAGGCCCATGCTTTGAGAACGGTGCTGTGTCCGATTTTATCATAACAATTATGTTATGCTTTTTTATAAATGGATCGTTATCTGAGTATGAACATTACCTTGCCGGTCAGTGCGTTCGTGAAGAACCATCAACACTTTCGAATACCTGAGGATACATTGTATCGGGGTCAGACGTTCGCTGGATCACGTGATGGGTGTATCATTAACACCCACAAATTACGTTAACGTGTGTTATGTAAATACGATGTTTGCCCCGAAACATTCAAATTTAATAAACAAACAGCGGTCAAATAAAAAATTGTGGCTCGCTAAAACACATTTGGGCTGTCAAAATGTTAGAATTATATACGTTATGCTATATAACATGAATTATATACGTTAAGCTATAAAGTATGAATTATATACGTTATGCTATATATAATGACTTCACGATAACTACGATTAGACTATGCATCTTTAATATGAACGTTTAAGCCGTTCACATAGGTCTATCCGACCTCAAGTACCATCGACTAGTTTTACTATTGCGATAGCATCGCGATAGCTGTACAACTACTGCAGTACTATTCCGATAGGCTCATAACTATCGCGATAGTATTGCGATTATTTTCCGGAATAACGAATATCCAGGAAAAATCGTAATTGATGGATGGCGCCATCACGTAGCCTTCGAGGTAGTTAATTAAAAAGGCTGAGTCCGTCAATGTCCGCTCTAATCGACGATTGTTAATGTTAGGTCGATAAAAAAATAAAATAACCCAATAAAATTAATGTAGCTGAAAACGCGTTTTAATATTATTAGAGTAACGCGAGTAGCCCTGCTGAATTGTTTTACCAACTACCGTTACTATCGATATATAGTTCAGTATATACTATTGACGATAACTATCGATAGTTAAATTTTCTATCGATACTATTGCATAGTCACATCGACTATTGCGATGCATCGATAGTTCGGTGTATTGTTGCCCCCGAATACCCACAAGTATTTACCTCGCCGGCAACTTCTCCCTGGCGGTGGCATACAAGAGGGAGACTTTTATCTATGCTATGGAGGAGCGTTGATAGCGCGCCACATTCCCGACGCACACAGGTGTATCTAATTAAGCCAGCGATGCACGAGCCGTGATCGTAAATGCTTCTCGCCTGATCGCTACCGATGCTTCGTGCCTTGGACCACCAGATAGGTCGGGCGAACGATTTCGATAGGGACGTTTCGCAGTATACGAAGACATCGTGTGCAAGGTAATAGCACCGCAGTGATTGCAGCGCAAAAGAGGTTGCTTACATCCTGAATCCATATATTCGTTTATATATATATATATATATATATATATATATATATATTTGAATAAAAATGACACATGGATGCGTAGATCCTGATCCCATCATTATGCACCTATAAGAATTTTATGAAAGAGATCAAATAGTCATTGACGAAAATATGCAATGAATTCGCCAGTAGAAATGCATGTGTAAGCAGCGTAAGTGTCACTTATGTGAATATGATCTTTTCATTGTTAAAAACAAGTCCGTGCCGCAACACATCCTTGTTGCCATCTCAACATTATCAGCATTTTCTATTTGTAATTTGTTCACACGAATTACTCGAAAGCAAGAGAACCGACAACATTGACACACGCATGTGTGTAGACGCATGCGCGTCTTGCGTAGCGTATTGTCGGGTCCTGGGTGATATAAACGCTTCACATAATTATTATCCTTGTTCACGCGAAAACTGACAGAAACGCTGCACTTACTGCGAGAAAGCAGTTATTCGTGTTTATTGTCTGGTACTCGGTTATGCAGCAAAGTGAGCAGGTACGGGGGAGGGAGACAGTGGGCGATCTTGCGAGGACACTAGTGTAAGAAAGAGGGGGTATTTGGAAGGAGGAAACTGAGAGGAGCTACGGAGGGGGAGAGGAGGGGAAGAGGAAGGAAGTATAATATGGTCTATAACTCACAGAGAGTGAGGGGGCGGGGGAGAAGGAAGTGAGGAGAGATGGACATACATACATACGTACATACGTACATACGTACGTACGTACGTACGTACGTACATACGTACATATATACATACATACATACATACATACATACATACATACATACATACATACATACATACATACATACATACATACATACATACATACAAAGATAAATACATACATGCATACATGCATATATACATACATACACATACATGCATACATACATACATACATACATACATACATACATACATACATACATACATACATACATACGTACGTACGTACGTACGTACATACATACGTACATACATACATACATACATACATACATACATACATACATACATACATACATACATACATACATACATACATACATACATACATACATACATACATACATACATACATACATACATACATACATGCATGCATGCATGCATGCATACAGACAGACAGACAGACAGAAAAACATGCATGCAGAGATACAGAAATACAGACATACACAACGAGTGTATGTGTGCGTGCGTGCGAGCGTGTGTGTGTGTGTGTGTGTGTGTGTGTGTGTGTGTGTGTGTGTGTGGGCGCGCCCATGCTAGAGACAACCTAAAATGCAGTACATCAGTACTTTAAACACTACTCCCGGGTTTCTATACACTACTCCCGGGCTTCTGTACACTACTCCCGGGCTTCTGTACACTACTCCCGGGTTTCTATACACTACTCCCGGGCTTCTGTACACTACTCCCGGGCTTCTGTACACTACTCCCGGGGCTTCTGTACACTACTCCCGGGCTTCTATGCACTACTCCCGGGCTTCTGTACACTACTCCCGGGCTTCTATGCACTACTCCCGGGCTTCTGTACACTACTCCCGGGCTTCTGTACACTACTCCCGGGCTTCTATGCACTACTCCCGGGCTTCTGTACACTACTCCCGGGCTTCTGTACACTACTACCGGGCTTCTATGCACTACTCCCGGGCATAAAACTGTCTCAGTGGAATTTCAGTCGAAATGATTGCTGTGTCACGTATGACCGCACCAGCATCTTGGTGACAGATTCATTGACATTGACGAGGTCATTATAGAAAATATAAACACTCCTCCGATAAAGATAGGAGGGCGTTTTATCTTCTGTCGTGTTCCTTTACGTTCTTCACCCCTTGCAATAACACCGCGTAAAGGATCCATCTTTATTCGCCCCCTCGTCTTTCCACCCTACGTTTTATTACGACTATGGTTATGGCACGTCTACGCGAGCGGCTATTTTGTTGCCTTTATGCGTCAATAGTTGTACTATATCGATTACACAGCGACACCTATAGGAATGTTTTAGTTATATAATCATGTTAATGTCTGACAGTTATGAGACGGTGCTGCCTATACTAAATCTGTTTTTGTAATACTCCATAATCTGATGCTGTTTTATTTAAAGGTGCCTCCTCAATTCTCGTAAAGGTTCCTCCTTAGTTCTCTTAAAGGTCCCTCCTCAATTCTCTTAAAGGTCCCTCCTCAGTTCTCTTAAAGGTCCCTCCTTATTTCTCTTCAAGGTCCCTCCTTAATTCTCTTAAAGGTCCCTCCTCAGTTCTCTTAAAGGTCCCTCCTCAATTCTCTTTAATATTTCTCCTCAATTCTCTTATAGGTTCCTCATCAATTTTCTTAAATGTTCCTCCTTATTTCTCTTAAAGGTCCCTCCTTAATTCTCTTAAAGGTCCCTCCTTATTTCTCTTAAAGGTCCCTCCTTAATTCTCTTAAAGGTCCCTCCTCGGTTCTCTTAAAGGTTCCTCCTCAATTCTCCTAAAGGTTCCTCATCAATTCTCTTAAATGTTCCTCCTCAATTCTCTTAAAGGTCCCTCCTCAATTCTGTTAAATTTTCCTCCTTATTTCTCTTAAAGGTCCCTCCTTAATTCTCTTAAAGTTTCCTCCTCAATTCTCCTAAAGGTTCCTCATCAATTCTCTTAAATGTTCCTCCTTATTTCTCTTAAAGGTCCCTCCTCAGTTCTCTTAAAGGTTCCTCCTCAATTCTCCTAAAGGTTCCTCATCAATTCTCTTAAATGTTACTCCTCAATTCTCTTAAAAGGTCCCTCATCAATTCTCTTAAATGTCCCTCCTCAATTCTCTTAAAGATTCCTCCTTATTTCTCTTCAAGGTCCCTCCTCAATTCTCTTAAAGGTCCCTCCGCAGTTCTCTTAAAGGTCCCTCCTCAATTCTCTTAAAGGTCCCTCCGCAGTTCTCTTAAAGGTCCCTCCTCAATTCTCTTAAATATTTCTCCTCAATTCTCTTATAGGTTCCTCATCAATTCTCTTAAATTTTCCTCCTTATTTCTCTTAAAGGTCCCTCCTTAATTCTCTTAAAGGTCCCTCCTCAGTTCTCTTAAAGGTTCCTCCTCAATTCTCCTAAAGGTTCCTCATCAATTCTCTTAAATGTTCCTCCTCAATTCTCTTAAATGTTCCTCCTCGATTATCTTAAAAGGTTCCTCCTTATTTCTCTTAAAGGTCCCTCCTTAATTCTCTTAGAGGTTCCTCCTCAATTCTCTTAAAGGTTCCTCATCAATTCTCTTAAATGTTCCTCCTCAATTCTCTTAAATGTTCCTCCTCGATTATCTTAAAGGTTCCTCCTTATTTATCTTAAAGGTCCCTCCTTAATTCTCTTAGAGGTTCCTCCTCAATTCTCTTAAAGGTTCCTCATCAATTCTCTTAAATGTTCCTCCTCAATTCTCTTAAATGTTCCTCCTCGATTATCTTAAAAGGTTCCTCCTTATTTCTCTTAAAGGTCCCTCCTTAATTCTCTTAGAGGTTCCTCCTCAATTCTCTTAAAGGTTCCTCATCAATTCTCTTAAATGTTCCTCCTCAATTCTCTTAAATGTTCCTCCTCGATTATCTTAAAAGGTTCCTCCTTATTTCTCTTAAAGGTCCCTCCTTAACTCTCTTAGAGGTTCCTCCTCAATTCTCTTAAAGGTTCCTCATCAATTCTCTTAAATGTTCCTCCTCAAATCTCATAAATGTTCCTCCTCGATTATCTTACAGGTTCCTCCTTATTTCTCTTAAAGGTCCCTCCTTAATTCTCTTAGAGGTTCCTCCTCAATTCTCTTAAAGGTTCCTCGTCAATTCTCTTAAATGTTCCTCCTCAATTCTCTTAAAGGTCCCTCCTTATTTCTCTTAAAGGTTCCTCCTCAATTCGATTTTTTGCTCGTCTAATTTCAAATTATTTTGCGAAAATTAAAGCCTACCCAAGTATCCACTACGACATGCTAGCTCGTTTGTGCTACTTTTATATGTAGAGTGTGTGTGTGTGTGTGTGTGTGTGTGTGTGTGTGTGTGTGTGTGTGTGTGTGTGTGTGTGTGTGTGTGTGTGTGTGTGTGTGTGTGTGTGTGTGTGAGTGTGTGTGTGTGTGTGTGTGTGTGTGTGTGTGTGTGTGTGTGTGTGTGTGTGTGTGTGTGTGTGTGTGTGTGTGTGTGTGTGTGTGTGTGTGTGTGTGTGTGTGTGTGTGTGTGTGTGTGTGTGTGTGTGTGTGTGTGTGTGTGTGTGTGTGTGTGTGTGTGTGTGTGTGTGTGTGTGTGTGTGTGTGTGTGTGTGTGTGTGTGTGTGTGTGTGTGTGTGTGTGT
>BSQZ01000058.1:1817123-1837123 GCA_033239005.1 Lamellibrachia satsuma
ATCCATTCCAGGTAATTTATTTATCCTTCGTTGCCTTTATTTTCTTAGGTACCATTTCTGGAGTTCCAATTCTCTGCCCTAAGTAGTCCGTTTTAGCCTCCTGAAAATTAGCATTTGGAACTGGTAATGAACTAATATCCTCTCTGGTAAATACTGAACTGAAGTAACCATTTAGGTCTTCCGTCTTCTAGTTGTCCAACCTTGTCTCGTACATTTTGTTTACTCCTGACATATACATAAAACTCTTGCTGTAATTTTTTGTGTTACATGCTAATTTTTACTCACAGCTTCTTTTAAATTGTATAATTTCATTCATAGCTGCATTAAGTGCATCTTTGTAATGTGTGCAGTTTTCCTTTCTGGAACGTCTATAAACCCTCCACATAGTTTGATTATATCCTATTTTTTCTAATAGCTTCTTTTGGCAAGTGTTTCTAGACCGTTTATCTTGTTTTTTCAAGGGAACAAATTGATTAATGGTACTCTCAGTTTCATATTTTAGAATGTTCCAACATTCAACTGCGGTCTGTTTCCTCAGCATGTTGTTCCTATCTAGCTTTGCTAAGTATTTTCTCATATCTTTATATTTACCTTTATGGAAATTTCTCCTCTATTTTCTATTTTTACTTTCTGATTTTACTTTAACGGCAAAATGTATTTGATTGTGATCAGTTTTATCCAATGGTTAATGTATTTTGACATTGTCCACGAATTCATTTTGTGAAGACAAAACTAAATCTTATACATTATCTCCCCTGGTTGGTTCTAGCACGTGTTGAGTAAGGAAGCTATCCTGAATTAAAAGTAGAATCTGTTGGTCCTCAACCCTGTGCTCTCTAGAGATTTCCATTGTATGTGTCCATGGTTAAAATCTCCCATTATGATACATTCCCCTTTACTCACTCACAGCCTAGTATAGCCTCGATTAGCTGTGGCGCCACCGTTTGTCGCACACATAATCAATCAATCAATCAATCAATCAATCAATCGATCGATCGATCGATCAATCAATCAATCAATCAATCAATTAATCAACCAATCAATCAATCAATTAATCAATCAATCAATCAATCAACCAATCAATCAATCGACCAATCAATCAACCAACCAACCAACCAACCAATCAATCAACCAATCAATCAATCACTCAACCAATCAATCGTCAAATTTATAAGGCGCCACTCCAACAGTCGTTGCTCATGGCGCCGGACAACATTTTCAAAATATAAAAATATGTATCTTTAACTGTGCTTTAAAAACGTCTTCTGAAAGCCCCGTTAATGTCAGATGTTGTGGCAACAGGAATCGCTGTGTGAATCAATGTGTACTTTTCATTATGACGGAAATTATGTATGGCCCACATTTTGGACGATATACATAATTAACTAATTACGATGTCATCCGGGCATTTGGTTATTTCATAAAATAAGAATTAACCTTTATCAGTTTATATGATGCAACTTGAATTAACTTTAAACTTTGATTATATTGACACATCTGTCAGACTAAAAAGTTAAATCAGGCAAAAATGTTTAGCGTAGCATCTCGACAATGACGCTGATTGGCTGCTGCCGCTTCACAGGAACGTCTACACTCAATGGAGTGGTGACAGTGGGTGACAACGAGACCACGCCCCTGAGGCCAGACTCTCGTCTCGGTGGATTCACTAAGCCGAGGGAGAGTTAGATACGCGAGACTAAGCCTAGTACCGCTTATCCGACTCTCGCTCGCCTTCTCGCCTTCAGTTTCCCTATTTTGCCAGCACAGCTGCAATTTTTTCCTCGGAATTATAGCCTTTACTGTTTTGGGAGTGGGGGTACCCATGTAGATGGATATTGGTCACCCGCGCAGCGACCTACAATTGTAATTTTTATCTTATTGTCTTATTTTATTGACGAATTCTACCCAGATTTGAATAGATCTTTCCAAAGAAGTCGAGTCGATGATGGAATAAACAGGTCTTCAAGGGGTGAAGTGTCAAGCGCTTTGAACAGTCCAAATGACAGGATGCCGCGCTATACACGAACGTACCTTTAACTTTGAGATATATTGGAATAGCGACAAACACCGTGACTCTAAATGCTTAATTGCAAGAAATTTGTCCATAGTGAACTGTAATCATAATTGGATAGATGTGTCGTGAATAACGAGACATACCCGCACAATAAGCATTTAATTGTGGGTATTTAGAAAACGATGACACAATATTTGAAAACAGCGTACGTTTCACGCATATATTATGCTAAGTTAGAAAAAAAATCCACACTAAGTGGGTCCACCTGTTTGGCGTTACTTTATTATATACAGTGAAATTGGTTATTTAACTATTAAGTGACTCCCAAGGGATCGCTATTGGTCGGAAGCCTGAGACGCATGAGCTCAAAAAGATGTTTTTTTCACACTTTTCTTAAAATATTAACACTGTTTTCCACATGTCACATTTCCAACAACTAAATAATATGATTTGTTACAATGTTCTATGAACAGTGGTGTACCGAGGCAAACGGCCGCTGGGGGGAGGCAAGAATAAAAAAGCCGCCCCTCCCCCCAACACAAAGCGCAATAATGGAACAGCTAGGCATAGATAGACAACCTTATCACTGTAGCAATCTGAAACGAACATATTGATAGACGCGGTTCAATGATTCAGCGTAGCTACATTTCGACCCAAAGCGATGCGTGAAAGTCACGTTAGTGCCACGTGAGAAACGAATTGTAAACGGGCACGTCTGATGACTAGAGCGAACGAAGTGGGTTTTTGTCGAGGTTCAGAATTCGTGTGATCCACAAAAAGTCTACTAAGGTGCCGCCCCCCAAAAAGAGCCGTCGGGGGCAGTTGCCCCTCATCGCCCCTCCCCCTGTTACGTCGGTGTCTATGCAATAAATTGTGTCATAGCGGTACGTGAAAGTAAACATCAGTTTGCAGGGATCGCATAGGATAAGAAATAAGGCCTACCAAGGCGATGTCTTGATGACACAAGTTGGTGAAATACCAAACAAGCGACCGTAGAGTCTAAATATAGCATTTCATTGGGGGGTTTAATTAAAAATAATGTACTTTTAGTTCTGAATTGATTACAATCTGTTGATGCTTCAATACATTATTTGGAAACATTTAACAAAAACAAGTATATTATTATCATAACTTTTCATAACGACCGTCGGTTGTGGTTTTGCTAACGTATTTTTCTAAACTGGACATATGCACGCACGCACGCACGCACGCACGCACGCACGCACGCACGCACGCACGCACGCACGCACGCACGCACGCACTCACTCACTCACTCACTCACTCACGCACGCAAACACACACACACACACATATTTATTTCGTGGAATTTTTTTGTCCATTTAATGATCCAATCTAAGCCTGTCTTGCTTGTGTGTGTGTATTAAGACACCAGTACGAACAGACGCAGACACCTGGTAGATTAGTTAGGATGTGCCCTTGGGGGATGTCCTGATTGCTTCAGGTACGGCGCTCTTAATAACACGAACCCGCGGCGAGCGAGAGAACAGCCCAGCAGGGGGCGGCAGCGGCGCGTCGTCGGCTTCACAGACGACGAGATACAGATGCGTTTATAGCGTGCCGAGGAACAGTCGTTCTGTCGAGCGGCGAAAGCGAATGTTTAGCATGAGACTGCGGGGCGTGGCTGATGTTTTCTGGTCGTGCGGTGTCGTTGTCTCGCAGCCGTGTGATGGTCGTCACGAGACGATAACCAGGCTGAGCGAAGACACTCTATCGATCTCAAGTGTTAGTTGTATCTAGCTACGTACATACGTCGGGACCACCGCGGTGAGAACATGTCCTTAATCATGTACGCCGACTAATTGGTTGAGCTAACGTCTCGTCTTCTCAGTTATTACTTTGTGGGAGTCTCATTCCTGTCCATGATGGACTATGGCGAAGAACACCCAATACAACTAGGTTTGACAAGATTTAACAAGATTTTAATTCAAGGCAAAAGGCCCACATGGCAAGTGGACACGGAAGCCATTGGCTTATCGAGAGTCAATGTTTCATTTATGTGTAACGTAGCCTTCTAATATATTTGTCAATTTTGTTTTTAAAAATATTCACGCTGCTAGCATTTTCACAATCTGCAGATAATATGTTCCATTCATTCATTCGCTTTGGAATAGTGTCTTCTGTGAGAATGAGTAATTTAATATATTCAATCTGCACTGATCCTTTACTATTGTAACTTCGTGACCACTAGTTCTACTATGTTTCTTAGGTGAGAAACAAATATTTCTAGTATTTTCATAACCATTCAATGTCTTAAAAACTTCAATTTGATCTCCTCTTAACCTCCTTGTATCTAGGGTAGTAAGAGAAATATAACTTCACAAATACAATATGGTACTTAGCTGCCTCCTTCCGCCAACAATGCACACTTTAAGGCAAAACTTATTTTGTACTAAACATGCTATTTCAGCAATACTAGCACATTATAGAAGTTAGCATTGTATATGGTGAAATTAATTATTAATTATGAAATGTACGAATGTTGTCACTGCGGGGATGACTCAAATCTTATACGCTTTGAAATAATTCATTATCCTCAAATCACAGAACAAGGCTGCAGCAACTTGGCGCGCGTCCACGCATGCGTGCGTATGTGTACCTGTGTATCTATACCATAAAGTAGTTTATGACTCTGTATGTCTATATGTTCATATCCACATCAGTTTCGCATTCTGTAAGTCTGTATGTTCCTTCATATCCCCACCAGTTTCGCACTCTGTATGTTCCTTCATATCCACATCAGTTTCGCACTCTGTATGTCTGTATGTTCCTTCATATCCACATCAGTTTCGCACTCTGTATGTCTGTATGTTCCTTCATATCCACATCAGTTTCGCACTCTGTAAGTCTGTATGTTCCTTCATATACCCACCAGTTTCGCACTCTGTAAGTCTGTATGTTCCTTCATATCCCCATCAGTTTCGCACTCTGTAAGTCTGTATGTTCCTTCATATTCACATCAGTTTCGCACTCTGTATGTCTGTATTTTCATTCATATCCCCATCAGTTTCGCACTCTGTAAGTCTGTATTTTCATTCATATCCCCATCAGTTTCGCACTCTGTAAGTCTGTATGTTCCTTCATATACCCACCAGTTTCGCACTCTGTAAGTCTGTATGTTCCTTCATATCCCCATCAGTTTCGCACTCTGTAAGTCTGTATGTTCCTTCATATCCCCATCAGTTTCGCACTCTGTATGTCTGTATGTTCCTTCATATCCCCATCAGTTTCGCACTCTGTATGTCTGTATATTCCTTCATATTCACATCAGTTTCGCACTCTGTATGTCTGTATATTCCTTCATATCCACATCAGTTTCGCACTCTGTAAGTCTGTATGTTCCTTCATATCCCCACCAGTTTCGCACTCTGTAAGTCTGTATTTTCATTCATATCCCCACCAGTTTCGTGTGTATGGGGCTGACATTTCGTAGGGCTGCCCTTGGGCCCATAGGGACGGTTCGAACATAAAAAAATGTAAATTCCCGGGGGTGGGGATATTACGTATGTGGACGTTTATGTAACTCAGAACAATTGGATTCAGTAGTTACGTACAATTGTTACGTGTTTTCCGAGTCACGTGATCTACGTCAAACGTCCACCTAGCTTCCTTCGTACGGTACGAATGCGTCGTGAAACCGGCGGATCGGTGGGAAGTTGTCCCTGTCACTGGCATTGCCCTACCAAAACTTGAATGGGTTGTGCAAGGGGTCATAACCTCTGACAGTGGTTGCCTTTTCTCCCCTGCAGCGCCGCGCAACTCGGCTAGTTATGAATAAGTAGATGTTTCAACATAATAGAATTAGTTCGGCAAACCGTTTACACGAACGAATTTTATTGTAAAGTGGTAAACACGTGCTTTCATCTAGACTACAAGTGTATGGATAATAATAGCTACTCGAACACATGATTCTACCCCTGTGATATAATACAGCTTGGTGAACTAGTGCGGTCGGATGTGGCCTGGAACACAGTAATACAGCTTGGTGAACTAGTGCGGTCGTATATGGCCTGGCACACAGTAATACAGCTTGGTGAACTAGTGCGGTCGGATGTGGCCTGGAACACAGTAATACAGCTTGGTGAACTAGTGCGGTCGGATGTGGTCTGGCACACAGTAATACAGCTTGGTGAACTAGAGCAGTCGGAAGTAAACGAACTTGTCCAAGTTTCAAACGGCTGCAAATACATTTTAACTCCATTCATCAAGACTGAGAGTCCGACCCTCCAACAATAGCGTCTATACTGTCGCTGTATGTGAATGGTGTCGTAACGAAAAACTGAATGCACTCAACATACCGAACTGATGACGGCATTTCTTCACCAATAGGAAATGTTAATATTTGACAAACGTTTCTTCCCATGTATCAGCTTATTGTCATTGGCGGTCCGGTAATGAACCACATCACACGCACACGCGTACGCGCACACGCACACGCACACGCACACGCACACGCACGTACACGAGCACGCACGCTGGTGGATAGGCATGGCGCACACACGTGAAATCATCGTTGTTTGGTGAAACATGAAACAGTTTGTAGAAAATATATTGGAATCGCATAAACTTCGCATATGATGGAAATTAATTTCCGTTATTGTAAACTTAAATAGAATCGTTGATGTCGTTTCCGAAGCACCCCGTGCGTGTGTGTCTTCGCGTGCGCGTGTGTGTGCGTGCGAGCGTGCGTATGTGTGCATGCTTGCGTGCGTGCGTTCTCCCCAATACCCCTTGAACACCTGCAGATGGGGTGTGTTCACTGGGCGTGGACGAGGTAGCGACTATACTCAGCGAAGCCGTCCGAGCGCAGTAAATATTTTGATAGTCGACTCATCCATCACGCCAGTCGTCACGTCCTGGCTTCGCCGTCACAATGCGCATTCACACAACCGGCGCAACCCTCTCGACGGGGGTCCGACGGGAATGGTCGGGGGTTGTTCAGCCGAATCGGAGATGTCGTCTCGTTGAGATATTTGTCCAAACAAGACGTCGGTCGTTGTTTGCCACTCGGTGCTGATAGCCGGCGGAACAGGAACCTCGTCGGCGGAGCTCGCGTGGACCGTTCGGTAAGCGGGTTCCTTCCGTCGACGTGTTGTTTAATGAGCAGTGTGAACTTAGTTTTATGAGCAGTGTGAACATAGTTTTGTGAGCAGTGGGAACATAGTTTTGTGAGCTGTGTGATGCTATTTTTGAGCCATATGAGTAGTGTGTTATGATTTATATGAGCGTTGCATTGTGAGCTGTGCGCGTGAAGTTTACGTAGCTGTGTAAATATTGTTTTGTAAGCAGTTTAGATAATGTTTTGCAAACTGTGTGGATAGTATTTCAATATCTGCGTGAACATTATTTTGTGACCTTTGTGAATATTGTTTTGTGAATTGTGTGAACATTGTTTTATGAGCTGCGGTAATATTGTTTTGTGCTCTATGGTATATTACTTTTTGAAATTCGTGAATATTATTTCATGAGTTGCACAAATAGTGTTTCATGAATTGTGTGAACATTGTGTTGTGGGTTGTGGGAACATTGTGTTGTGATCTGTGCGAATATTGTTTCATGAGGTGCATGGATATTGTTTCATGAGCTATGCAAACACAGTTTCGTGAACTGTTTACGAATATTCCTTATGAGCTGTGTGAAGTTGTGAATATTGTTTCATAATCTGTATGAATAGTCTCGCGAACTGTGTACATATGTAAGAATTATGAGGTATGCACTTTAATAAGACGCGATGTGAACGGTGGCGGAAGACGTTGTGAATCCGCGACTTGATGAACGAGCGTGGCTGACGTGCTAGTGACAATTAGGAAAAACTACTCACTGTACATTGCGGTTTGTGTGTCGGGGAGATCACTTTCAACATTGATCATTTAGTCGGCTTATAAATTTATATTTAAATCGTCACTTCATACCCAAGTTAATCGGAAGGCGGCGACTTAATTAGTTAACGAATTGCCTCAACATTTTGCATTCTAAAACATATTATCACTAATAGCATTTATAACTACAACCGGAATTGTAGATATGAAATGGTTTATTTTTGTTTTACGGTTGTTTGGTTACAGAACTGGTTACGTCGGACGACTCTGCAATAAGTATTCGTGTGGTCCTTGGGGTTCTGAGAGCGCCCTACGTCTATGGTCACCCTGGGCGGTCAGCGGTGGAAGACGTGACGGGGAACTACCAGCTGGACACGTCGCCGGACGCCCTGACCGACGCCGGACATTCGGCGACCGTCGAAGCGTCCGGTGTCGCCTCGCTGTCGCTACACTGTCACCGACGACGCAAGAGGCGACGACTTCTGACGGGCGTCAGTCGGCAACGACGGGCGGCAAACGCCCGCGAAAGGGTGCGGATCCAGGGGGTAAACAGCGCCTTCGTGGTGCTGAAGAACACCCTACCCGTGGTACGACCTGACGATGTGTCGAAGATCGAGACCCTGAGATTGGCGTCCAAGTGGATCGCCTACTTGACGACGGTGTTGATCCGCGATGACCAGCGACGGGCAGTCTCCCCGGTGCCCGGTCGAGGCGGCGTGCCGGAGTCTGTCAGGGACCGGCTGATGGAGTTGCTTCATTTCGAGATCGAAGACTTCGACGTCGTGGAGACGCGCTCCCTTCTTTCGCCCGGCGTCGCCGCGTCGGATGAATGCGATTCGCACGACACGAGCTACGCGACGTGTAACGCGCGCCCCGCGACCGACGACGCTGATTTCGCTACGAATATTCGCTGCGACGCGACGAAAACGGCCGACGTGCAATATACAATGTGCAATGCTTTCGCAAATACAACGTGTAACGGTGATGCGACAACTTCATTACGCACAGCGACGCACCAACGTATAACGCGTCATGCAAAACGTTCAACGTATAACGAAGAGTGTGCAATGGACAGCAGAAACTCTGTCACATTTAATATACGTTACCCAGCGTGTGACAATGTCGCTGGCTTTACTACTTCCGACATGACTCGGGGAAGTGACAACTCCGCGATCCGCAGCGCGATGGCGGCAGGGTACGTCGATCAGACACGATTCCATTCCTTGACAACAATATGTCATCCAGGTAAAAGCACCTAACATCTTTATTCTACAACGTATCCAAACATCATAATAACGATATTTATCAAAACGTGTCATTCAAATGTTTTGTTACGCGAACACACATTAGTCATGTTAAATCTGGTTAAATTCGGAAGAGTCGCTCTCGAAATGTAGGATATTGAAATAAAATGATAGTAACCCACACCTTTTACATATTGCAAAGTATGAGTTATTTAAATTAAATGGAAATGTTTGTTGTGTTTATATTGTTATATTATAATTTCGCCACTGTTATCGCGGATTGACATATACAATAATAATATAATGTTTGGTCTTGTATAGCACCGGCAGCCGCCTTCACAAGTTAAGGGTTTTTGCAGATCGAGACCATTGGCTCTGTAAATCCATGACAGGTTTTTTTTTTGGTATATTCCCCGAGCATGGGTAGAAGGGACCAACGGTTGTTAGTGTCTCTTCCGAAAGACACGAACCTAGTTAAACCATACGTCATATTTTAAAAGGCTACTGCGTTTAAATATAAAAACATGCGTCATATTTAAAAAGCTGTTGCGTTTATACAGATAAGACAGAATATGTTGTGTGTTTATCCTGTAGTAAAGTGATTTTCAATTTGCAGCACGAATAACTGGACGATATATTAATTAGCTAACCTGTGATTAAATACAGCCTTCCAAACAAATAATATATATTAGGTTTATGTGGCACAAACGTAACGTTTCATCCTCAATATTCAGTTTGCCTATCGCGAATCTGGTTAGTTCAAATCTTTAGTGCGTGAATAGTAGGTTTATAATGTACAGTCGGTTTAAATAAAACGAGTGCGTAATTTTGTTAAAATCAACAAAATAAATGTCTTTTCTCGGGTAACTTAATGTGAATAGCCGTATGCTATAGAACGTAGACGCAGAGTTCTTTTACTCCGGTTTGCCTATTTTCGACTGGACCCATAGAAAATAATTTAAAAGGTTGTCCGATGAGTGACTCGCGACTAAATAAAATACTTGCGCCAACGAACTGGAATGACATAGTGGATTGAAGAGAGTCGGATCGGATTGAAGAGAGAGTCTCAAGTAATCGCAATAAATAAGAGGTAATTTTATAAATGCTTGTGGTTTTTTCGCCGAGAAGCAGTCACACGGTATGGACAAATACATTATTCAATGTAAGTTGCAAAATGTAAATAATTTGCTGCGCATTCCTCTACAAACTATTGATGGTGTAATTGCGATACTATACACTATGAAGCAATCTGTAGAAAAGAATATTTGTGCGATCGCCTACGAAAACCTATATCTACCCGCGCGAAGGCTTACTACAAACAAACTTGTTTAATATCTTCAGCACGGAAGCAAATCACTTTTACAACACAAAATCCTCGAGAACCCGAGCTGAGAGTCAGGTCAAAACCAAATGGTTAAGCAGTGTCAAACCGGTATATAATTTGAAACTTTTCAATAAATTACTACACTACCGTCATCTTCTGCATCGTTGTCAGACAACGTTAATTACAGATAATACAATGTCATGTGCGATAACTGAAACAACTATAAAGCTATGATTATATCCAACAAGTTTATATATTTGTGGAGACGCCTGAATCAAGTTACAATAATATCTCTGTGGCAAAACGGCAGAACGATACATAGAACAACGGTAGCGGTGTTGAGATTAATTAATTCTCAATTTAGGGCAACTATAATTACACAAGATACACAGTTTATTACGGACACGTTTACCTGCACGTTTGAAGTTACTCTGCGTAAAATCAAAACGTCTTTCAGAATCGGGACAAATCGGAGTGCGTAGGATTTATTTTTGTTGGCGTCGTTTTAAATATCATATCATTGATCAAAGACGTAGGTACTAGTATTGTAATATACTAATTATATATATATATATATATATATATATATATATATATATATATATATATATATATATATATATATATATATATATATATATATATATATATATATATATATATATATATATATATATATATATATATATATCATATATATATATATATAATTACAATAAGTACCTACGTCTTTGATCACACACACACACACACACACACACACACACACACACACACACACACACACACACACACACACACACACACACACACACACACACACACACACACACACACACACACACACACACACACACACACACACACACACACACACACACACACACACACACACACACACACACACACACACACACACACACACACACACACACACACACACACACACCGCATATATACCGGCGAAATAATCGCATTTTAAAGCAAACACACACACACACACACACACACACACACACACACACACACACACACACACACACACACACACACACACACACACACACACACACACACACACACACACACACACATATATATATATATATATATATATATATATATATATATATATATATATATATATATATACCGGCGAAATAATCGCATTTTAAAGCAAACACAGCAGTATATATTTAAGAAATATCTTTGGCATTTACCATGGTGTCAATTCTACTGCTTTAGGAAGGAAATATTTTTTGGCCGATGCTGTCATATATCCTGCTTTTCCATCTTTTTAAATAATAAGATTTTTTCTTTTTTTAACCAACTGCTGGCACTTTGTTTTTATATACAAATAATCTCCTGATTTTTTAAAATTTACATCGTTACATTTTGTATAGACTTAAAAAGTGACACGAGTAACCATGGACATGTTTCCGTACCATATACATGTATTGTGTGTAATGTGTTGCATGTGATGCCAACAACGTAACATTTTTAGTTGACATAGCATGATATTAGTCACTAGTGACTTTCCCCGCTTCTGCTAGTATATCGTTTATTGTTTTTTAATTATTCACAGTGCATATAGTATAGAGTCTAGGTTCAATATGATAGAGTCTAGGTTCAATATGATAGAGTCTAGGTTCAATATGATAGAGTCTAGGTTCAATATGATATCCCTGTGCACCAGCTTCGTTACACACAGCTGTTTGTATAATAATTATATTTAGTTTCATGTTTCATATAGTCCAGTCTTTGAACGTCACACTCCCTAATGTGCGTACGTCACACGAAATGTTTTTTTTTGGAAATACCAAAACTTATCATGTCAGTTTCTTTATAAAGGGCCTACTAAGTTTAATTTTACATTACATATCCTATTGTTTGATTCGGAATCGATTACGCATTCACAGTGTTGATATAACAAGAGTATTTATTTTTACTTTTCGACGACTGTCACTTTACATTCCGAGTTCAGGTAGCGTCTCCTGAAGCATCACTTCCGATCGTCCAGTCTACTGTCATCACTACACAACTTGTTTTAGTTCCCTTGTTTCCACGACACACGCCCCTGTGTCCGTTGTGGGCACCCACTTGACGTAGATACATCGCCCGCAATTGATCCTGTTTCAAACGGCAAATTTCACCAGTGGTCCTTTTGTGAGCGTTAATTTATTTATCGCGTCCAAGTTGACGGCGTTCATGATCTCCAGCCACGCGTGAAGCGCCGGCTATTTGGAGACCCGTCGAGGCGGGAGGGTGGGCGACGCAGTGAGAAATCGGCGGCTACCTCCGAGGAATGTCTAAGAGGTGCCAATCGTGAAGTTGTAGCGAAATTTGCTCAGATGGGTTGATTCCACGAGTGTTTAAAAAAATTAGCAAAATAGTCAATCCAAACTACCAAGTCCACATGACAAGTGGACACGGAAACCATTTGCACACCAATAGACCATAAATTGTTCATCTATGTGTAGCTCGCCCTCAGATATGTGTCAAGTTTATTTTTATATATATTCACACTGTTAGCATTAACATAGTAATTATATAATTTCTTCCATTCATTTGTCAGTCTCTGCGAGATCGAGTATTTGCTAATATCCAACCCAAATAGTCCCTTTACTAATGTTGCTCTCTGACTTTGCTACCTTCTTTATGTTGAAGAAAACATCTCTATCAATATGTCCATAACCTTTCCATATATCTCTCCAGTTGCAAACCTAGTAAACGTGTTATTATCATTTGTGTATTCACGGTAGGCAGAATTAATCTACGAATACATTTTGTGGTTTGATATGATTGAAAGGACAAGGACTAGGTATCCCTCCGCGGATTAACACTGTAATTCCCCAACAGCAACTGAGAAAAAATGTACCAATAAAATTTTGGGTATACACATATGTATTAAATTGACGGCTTATAACTAAAAAGAGCCACGACAATCCTGTTAATATTGTGCGATATTGTATTTGTATTGTATTTGTATTGTATTAAAATCCTAAGGAGAAAATAAATAAAAAACCTGTATATAGACATTCGCATCCGTACGGTGTAGACATAACCGAATTCGAAATATAATTAATACAGTGCATGCTTGCAACATGCAATCTGATTAAGCATAATTGTACACATTTCACATATTGTTTAGACCGCGTTTTCATAGTAAATTACGGTAAAATAATTAATTGGTGTTGCAAACATTTAAAGATTTTAAGAACAATAAATTTTTTTCAGAAAACAGATTAGAAATAGGTTTGAAATAAAAGTTGACAAAGTAGATGAATTGCAAACGGTACACATTGTAAAATGTCAATGGTATTATTTATTTAGAATTTCGCTGATCATATCTGAAATTATATGTCGAAAAGAAGGATCTACAGGTCAACCAGCAACAAGTCAAACGATTTGCGATGCGATACTTCATACACAACTGTGTCTGTATTGGTATATAATGATTCACAAAGCATAAATTACGCAACAATGTTTCACTCCAGTTGTCTGTCACAACGCATTCGAGGTGTCGATAGTCACTTTCCACTAGGTTTTGGTCGACCACACGCGTTGTTCGAATGATGCTAAAGACACACGTAGGACAGAAACGTTTTTAATTTGAATATTTCGGTTCCAATATCATGTTTACATTCCAAGCCGAAGTAAAACGTAATTTTACAGGAGTATAATCCCGTGATCACCTGACCGCAATAAACTTGGTCCACAGGTGTTGGAAACTGTCGACAACTGTTCGCGAATGTACTAGATAACAAGAATGTACTAGATATCAAGAATGTACTAGATAACAACAGGTCAAATTATATTAAAACAAATCGTCGTTCATTAAAACACTTTTAATAAACAAGATTGCAATCCAAGACAAAGGCCCAGGTGGCAAGTGGACAAGGAAGCCATTGGCTTGTCGAGAGTAACACGCCCTCCTGATATATGTGTCAGCCGTGTTATGCTAACAGTTACACAATATGTTGATGATGTATTCCATTCATTAATTGTCCTGTGTGAGAACGAGTACTTCTTGATATCCAATCTACACTGAACCTTTTCTAATGCTACCCAATGTCATCTAGTTCTACTATCTTTCTTGAATGAGAAAAAAGATCTATCATTATTTGTATACCCGTTAAATGTGGGCGGTAAAGATGCTAGAATATATATTGTAATGTGTATATTATATAACATGATCAGATTGTGTTCTAGTAGTAGCAACACATTACGCTGGCCAGAGCGAAACAATTTGACACAAACGTCGAGTAGGAGAAGGCAGTGTTAGATGAGCCATTTAAAATTATTTTTGATATATATATAGGGCGCAATCATATTCATAAGTCAAAATTTTTTTTATAAATCACATAAACTATGATTATTAATAGATAATTTTATACCAAAATAATATATCTAGCATGTATAGATAATTATATCTATCTGATTCAAATAGGGTTGGTAAGCTGGCTCAACTAACACTTGGTGTGGGGTAAGTTGAACCACAGTGTAGCGTAAGTTTCGTAAATGCTTTATTTGTATAATTTACGTAGGCCTTGTAAAATAATTTCGTAACAACTCAGCCAACACATCTACCCAATGGTACAACACGTCTCTGACAAGTCTACAAACTTAATTAATAAGTCAACACACCCAATTAATATAGACTTATAGGTAGATTGCAACCAGTGTAACTAACTGCTATTACGTTGTCTTGTAGTTATCCGATATCCCAATTTGCTCTGACAAATGTTGATGTTGATGTATTTTGGGGTAAAGAATACTCGTCTTCGGTCTATAACCGCTGCTCAACTAACCCTTCCTTGGGTCTTGGGTGGCTCAACTAGCCCCGTTTTGACGATTAAGCTTCTCTGTGCATAGTTAGACCATCTGTAAGTGCACAAACAACAACGTCTGGTCATGTGTGTTGATAGTTTACACACCAGCAGACATTAATCACAATTACTAAAAGTTTCGAAAAACATCAAAAGACATACTTTTAGTCACATGTTCTGACCGTTGTGACAAGCGTAACCTGTTATACGTCAATCGTGTTCTAATAACATGTTCAATCACTGAGTTGTACGTAACTGTCGTTGCTGTAGTTTCCTGGGAAACCTGGGTGGATCCCGTAACCCAGCGGCTCAACTAACGCTGCCTTCCCCTAATTCTCACGCCGCTATAGCGTCTGAATTAACTACTGTGACAGGCGTCACTCGCTCGTAATTAGAATTCATTGTCTCCGTACATTACGCCCCGGGTGAAGGAGATAAAGGGTGACTCCCCACCCCACAATGGGTCTGTTTAATACGCACCCTTCAGTTATAATTATATTCAGTCCAAAACGTTCGATTTGTGATTTAAAGACGGACAAGTTCAGACGTGGAGTCACAATATCACTGAAGTGAATAGGAACAGGTGGTCAGTCAATTGTTCGGGCGAGTAATGTCTATTGTATAGCAGAGGCGGGCGTGGGAATTCCTCAGATGTCCTTCTCTTGAAGTATACGTTATGGAATGGACAGGTAATTGGCCGACTTCCTTGCTTGTGATTAATTATAATGTGGTTTTAAATCAGTGTTTCCGTTTAAGATTTATATTTAGGTACAGAGAAAATGTCACAGTTTAGAATCAGGACGCCAAAAATCTGCGCATGTGCTTTAAATAAATATCGATTTCATGGTTGACAACGTCTAACTGCAAACACAGACAAAATACGATTGCTTCGGGCAACAATTGCTACAGAGCGTCTTAAATATTGACCTTTTAAAAGATACAATTACAACAATTTTAACATCGTTTCTTGCTGATAAAAAATGCTTTTCTAATTTCGTTGTATAAGTTTTACGGAGAATTTAAAGAATTGGATTATCCGCTCACAATAACAGCTAGCGCGACCATTAATACGTGTCTATGACCGCATAAACATCACCTGTTGTGTTACTGGGCCGCTAATTCACCTGGAAAAAAGAGTGTATGGCAGTGAACAAGATGGAAATGTTTTGATTTGTTAAACCTTTTTAAATCAAACATGGCTGAAGACCCAAATAAATTCAGTTGGTGAGTAACGATTTTCTTCTAAACGCAACTGTTGAGATTACTTATACAGCGTTGCCACCAGCTGCCTTCAATCCAGTTGGTGTTTGACGTAATATGTCTGCGAAGATTGTGTCTCAATACGACACTTACATGCCAATTAAATCACGCTACAAATGTAGTAGAACTACATCGTAACCTCGCTATAATTTCGCCGACACAGCGTCACCAATCTACACCGACATGACACCACGATCTACACCGACATGACACCACGATCTACACGGACATGGCACCACGATCTACACCGAATTGGCACCTCGATCTACACCGACAAGACACCGCGATCTACACCGACATGACACCACGATCTACACTGACATGACACCACGATCTACATCGACATGGCACCACGATCTACACCGACATGGCACAACGATCTACACCGACATGGCACGACGATCTACACCGACATGGCACCACGATCTACACCGACATGACACCACGATCTACACCGACATGACACCACGATCTACACCGACATGACACCACGATCCAAACTATAAATGGTCTAGAATACGTAAAGCATCCCCGGTTTATAAATATAATTCTCACACTGGACAATAAATGAATGGACCATATTATATCATGATTGTGTGAATGCTAACAGTGTTGACATATATCTCATAGAGGCGGATTACACATAGATGAACTAATTGTTAGATTCTCGATAAACCAATGGCCTCCTTGTCCATTTGTCACGTGGAATCTGTGGCTTTGATTGGCAATTGTGTTACACAAACTTTGAGTGGCAACTGTGTTACACAAACTGTGAGTGGCAATTGTGATACATATACTCAAACATTGTACAACATGTTAACTAATGCATATATTTGCACACAATATACATTTACGCATACGTATCATTGTACGTGCACCAGTAAGCGCTAAGTTAAAACGTTTGCTGCGCCGTCATGCTATTAAATTAGCTGAAAACTAAACCTGGGCCAAGCTATGCTAAGGACGTGACCACTTCCTAAAGTTATTTCACGGCCCGTCGAGCGAGCGACATAAATTCCGTCGCGTCTTTACCGCGACAGTTTTATCGGCGCGAGGTGAGGGTTTACGCGTGTAAAGACGGGGCAAATGAATCGGCCAATCGCGCGCAGAGCCCGCGGCTAACCGCACGACAGTTGCTAATTTAACTTACGATGGCAAAGCCTCAAATTAGTGTTGTTGGTGTTTCGGGTCAACCGTCTGCGCGACAACGAACGTTTTGTGTTCGGACACCTGTGTGTAATAAATTCCAGAAGGTGTCCTTTGACGACGAGGTCTTGACAGGTCCTCGGTCGCAGGTGGAAGCCAATTCATTATTGGCTCGTTGATATACTCGCGTATGTCTTGATGTGTGTGTGTGTGTGTGTGTGTGTGTGTGTGTGTGTGTGCGTGCGTGCGTGCGTGCGTGCGTGCGTGCGTTCGTGCGTGCGTGTGTGCGTGCGTGTGTGTGTGTGAGTGGGTGCGTGTGTGTGCGTGCGTGCGTGCGTCCGTGCGTGTGTGGGTGTGCGCGTGTGCGCGCGTGTATGTGCGCGTGTGCATACGTTTTCATTCACTTGATTGCGTGCATGCGTGTGTGCGTACGTGCTTGCTTGCGTGTGTGCCGTGCGTGCGCATGCGTGTATGGGGAAGAGGAGATGTCACGGAGAGGAGAATTACAGCAAGAGGGTGGGAAACAGAAGAAATGGGAGGAAGAATATTGGGAGAAGGACACGACTGTCATCTCAAACATGGGTGATTTGGCAAACTTAACGACGATCGCAGTATTCAATGACACGATGTCCTATATTGTGATATTTCAACGAAACATTCAACAAATGACTCTACGTAAATTAAACGTATCGCTCGTCGTCAACGCGTTCCCGGAGACAGTTTACAGAGGACAGTGACCCCCGTAAGAGCACGCCCCGTGGGAACACTCTCCCCGCACCCCGCCGACAGCCGCAACTATCGGGGAGCGGCCACAAACATCCGATGACGTCACACATCGTTGGCGATCGCTCGCGCAGAAGTAATTCTAATTTCACCTTTTGTCGGCGCTTAACCGAGCGAGATGCACCGTCTGCCGTCACACGGACGGTGCAGGGGCCGCGCCTTTCATGTGCTAGTCGCCCCCTATACATAACAACGGACCCCGACGGGTTCCAATCAGCAATCAGAAGTGGTATCGGTTGGACTTGCCATTGTCCGGATGATGTATCCGTAACAAGACGTTGACGCTGTGAAAACATACTGGTCGACTCCCTGCTTGGGCCAGGGTTGGCCTGGCTGATTCATGGTGATCTCCAGCGTCGCTCGTGTTCGCACGACCCACAGCCGTATACACCGAGTTAACACGGTTTATTGAGCCACACACACACAGACCATCTGCTCTGAGTCAACGAAAGATTATAAATCTCGATTCTGCATAATTTCGCTACAATCAAACACATCTACTACCGATTACGGCATGCCGGCTCGTTTGTACAATTGTAGTACGGTGCATAGTTTTAAAGAAATCATTTGACAAACTATTTTATTATTTTCGACCTGGTCCATTCGAAATTCTGCGGAAAAACGGCAAAAATTACTCGCCACATTTCGCAAGTTACCCAATCTAATGATCAAAGTAAATTCTTTCGACGATTTCAACAAAACTACGCAATCTTTTACAGAACCGACTGCCCATAATATTACTTAAACTAGTCACGCACTCGACATATTTGATTATCCATTTCCTGATTTTTGATGGGCCAAGCGAATAAGACAGCTTTATCATGTCTACGTACAATCTTTATTTCATTTCATCCAGGGTCAGGGACAGACGTCTTTGTGTGTGTCATCCAGAATACGCATGAACTATTTTTAGCAACGATTCGATGACTAGATAAATAAAAAACATTTAATCACGTGTAAATGCAAAATAATAGTTGGAAGTGAACAGCCAAAACGGAATTACTATTTTTGAGACATTAATATGAGAGAGCTCTTTGCTGTTGAACAAATAAGTAACATTGATATCCAGAAGCTTGTTTTATACTATGAGAAGCATTATGGCATAGTTGTTTAGGTACAATTAATATATGTGAAAATAGTAATTTTATTAAAAAACAAAAGTTAACATTGCATGCACAAACCAAAACATGCGAACATGGTAATCAATGTAAATAATTTCTTAAAAGGGTGCGTGCTATATTCTTTGAATAATATTTTGGTAATTTATAATATATCGTTTATGACTGCGTTATTTGAGCAAATGCCAATTGTCTCAAGTTCACTGTCTGAGCTTAAGCAATGACTATCGGTTGTCGTTGTGGAATAGCGCAATTTCAGGAGTAGCAATGACATGATTCTCTCCGTACAGAAATGCTTAACTGGAACGAATTTGAATTTGGTATAACACAAACATAAAGCTAACATTACAAAAGCTTTATGAATGTTTCATGTGCCAAACAATCACGTCCATCACATACACCTGTAGGACCTGCATGAAATTACAATGTTTTCCGCGTTAGTTAA
>BSQZ01000058.1:1842123-1872123 GCA_033239005.1 Lamellibrachia satsuma
TAAACGTGGAGAAGAACCGTGCCAAAAGAGATAAAACATGCAGTGTGACATGGGACACGATCGCCAGGTGGGCTGCAGACCACAACAGTGGCGCCCTCTTGTGGACGCCTTATGTGTCTCCGCCCAAAGCACGAAGACGAATGATAGAGTGTGTGCGTCTTTTGATAAAGGAGTTGAACTGTGGTTGAATAATGGTCGTATTGTTAAGCAGGATTGAAACTTTAAGAACCTGCCAAAGTTCACGCGCGCTGTGCATAAGAGACAGTTGAGAAGAAACCGACACGTTACCTAGTGAGAACCCTATGAGTTAAGAGTTTTCGTTAGAGAGGAACAACAGCGTTATCGTTGCGTAACAAAACAAATGTTGTTGGTCGAGCAAACTCGATATGTGCTGACACCTACCGTAAAATATCAACACTACCACATACGGGCCATCTTATTACTTGAAGACCCCGGTTCACTGCAGCAACACAATTAGTCGGTAACCACGGTTCAGCACGTATTTCCCGGTTGCAAAGACAGTTCGTGGAAGAACATGTTCCTTCCCTTCCTGTGGCGGATTTAGGATAGCAAGGTTGTTGTTAGAGAACACATTCCTTGCCTTCCTGTGGCGGATTTAGGACATCAAGGTTGTTGTTAGAGAACACGTTCCTTCCCTTCCTGTGGCGGATTTAGGACAGCAAGGTTGTTGTTAGAGAACACGTTCCTTCCCTTCCTGTGGCGGATTTAGGAGAGCGAGATTGTTGTTAGAGAACACGTTCTTTCCCTTACTGTGGTTGATTTAGGACAGCAAGGTTGTTGTTAGAGAACTTGTTCCTTCCCTTCCTGTGGTGGCTTTAGAAGAGCAAGGTTGTTGTTAGAGAGCATGCCACCATGCATAATGCATTTGTTGTGTGCATGCAGAAGACGAACTAAACTAAGACCGTGGGTCGCCAGACTACTAAACACACACACACACACACACACACACACACACACACACACACACACACACACACACACACACACACACACACACACACACACACACACACACACACACACACACACACACACACACACACACACACACACACACACACACACACACACACACACACACACACACACACACACACACACACACACACACACACACACACACACACACACACACACACACACACACACACACACACACACACACACACACACACACACACACACACACACACACACACACACACACACACACACACACACACACACACACACACACACACACACACACACACACACACACACACACACACACACACACACACACACACACACACACACACACACACACACACACACACACACACACACACACACACACACACACACACACACACACACACACACACATACACACACTCCTTATACATGATAGCTCTCCTAATTAGCCATAGCATTTGATTTCCTTTCGAAGCAGCAATCCCACATTGCTCTTAAACTTTCATGTCAGCACTAAATGTTACTCCTAAGTCCTTTTCTTTTGTGTTTGTACCTAATGCAGCATCCCCCATTTTATATTCTTCGTCCATGTTTCCATGTCCTATGTGTATACATTTACACTCCCCAAAATTTTCTTTTAGGAACCCATGTTGAGATGTATTTATTAGTTTATGTATTACAAGGAATTCCACCATGTGGTTTCTAATTCATGTTTCGAGTAATTTACATGCAAGTGATGTTAAACTCACTGGTCTGTAATTTTCTGGCTTGTTCCTCGATCCCCTCTTAAATAGCGGCGTAATATTTGCTTCTTTCCATTCTAAAGGAACTATTCCTTCTTCTTGTGACAAGTTAAACAATTTTGCAAGTGGTGTACTAATTTGCTCAACAATTTCCTTAAGCAGTTTTGGTATCCCATCGACTCCAGGTGATTTATTATCTTTCAACTTCTTCATTTTCTTTGCTATCATTTCAGGAGTTACAAACAACTGCCCTAAATGTTCTGATTTATTGCCCTCAAATTTAGTAAATGGAACTGGAAGTGAGCTGATATCTTCTGTGGTAAAAACTGAGCTGAAATACTCTTTCAGGATCTCTGCCATTTGAAACCCGTCTGAAATTATGTTTCCACTGTTGTTTTCCAGTGGTCCGAGCTTATCTCGAACTTTCTGTTTACCTTACATAAGTATATAAACCCTTGCTGTCATTTTTTATATTATCTGCCAATTTTTTTCTAAGGTTCTTTTAGATTTTCTAATTTCAGTTGTAGCTAAGTTAAGTGCCTCTTTGTAATTTGCATAGTCTTCATCCTTTCTGGTACGCCTATAAACCCTCCACATAGTTTGCTTAAACACTACTTTTCTAATAGCTTCTTTTGACAAGTGTTTCTTTCTAGACCGTTTTCCTTGTTTCTTCAAAGGAACAAATTTATCGATGATACTCTCAATTTCATATTTTAGAATATTCCAATATTCAAGTGCGGTCTTATTCATCAGCATGTTATTCCAATCTAGCTCTGCTAAGTATTTTCTCATATCTTTATAGTTACCTTTGTGGAAGTTTCTCCTATGCGTTTTTTTATTTTTACTTTCTGAGTTTACATTGATGTCAAAATGTATTTTATTGTGGTCACTGTTACCTAATGGTTCATGCATTTTTACATTGTTCACTAATTCTTTTTGTGATGATAAAACTATATCTGTACATTTTCTCTCCTGGTTGGTTCTAGCACGTGCTGAGTAAGGAAGCTATCCTGAATTAAAAATACAAATTGTTGGTCCTTACCCCTATACTCTCTAGAGATTTCCATTGTATGTGTCCATGGTTAAAATCTCCCATTGTGATACATTCCCCTTTACTAACTTCCTTTATAGCATTTTGTATTTTTGTGTTATCCTCTTCGTTTATGTTTGAACTTCGGTAAACTAATCCAATAGTTAATTTTGAATTTCCTGAAACTATTTTGCACCAAACAGCTTCATCGTAATCTGCTTCCTTTTCTAATTTTATTTCATCAGCCTGAAAAGATTCTTTAACATTTAAAATAATGTCTGTGTTGGCCCATGATTCAGTTATACCAATTATGTGAGGGTCGATATCTTCTACCATAATGTTTAATTCGTTTTTCTTATTTACTATACTCCTAGCATTTAAATATACGCATCTGTGACCTGTTTCAGACATGTTTTTCGGACATTTTGTTATTGGTTTAGCTATACTAGTTGCCTCTTGTCCTGCTTGAGGCATCTCTAAGTGCCTCCCCTACGTTTATAGTTGAAATAGTGTTTACTACCAAAAATATTTGTTATGCTACCCATGCCACTGTCTACTGCTGTTGTGAGTCCATCCGCAAATACTGCTGCCCCCTTTCCACTTAGATGTACATATCAGCCATGGACGCTCAATATGGCAGCAAGCTGAATCTTACAGACCCATAGATTATGTGCAAATATACATATGTACATACATACATACATACGTACATACGTACATACATACGTACATACATACATACATACATACGTACGTACGTACGTACGTACGTACGTACATACATACATACGTACGCACATACATACATACATACATACGTACATACGTACATACATACATACGTACATACATATATACATACATACGTACATACGTACATACGTACGTACGTACGTACATACATACATACATACATACATACATACATACATACATACATACGTACATACCTACGCACGTACGCACGTACATACGTACATACATACATACATACATACATACATACATACGTACATGCATACATGCATACATACATACATACGTACATACGTACATACATACATACATACATACATACATACGTACATACGTACATACATACATACATACATACATACATACATACATACATACATACATACATACGTACATACGTACATACGTACTTACATACGTACATACGTACGTACGAACGTACATACGTGCATACGTACGTACGTACATACGTACGTACGTATATACATACGTATATACATACGTACATACGTATGTACGTACATACATACATACATATACATACATACATACATACGTACATATATACGTACATACATACGTACATACATACGTACATAAATACACACATACATACATACGTACTTACGTACGTACATACATACATACATACATACATACATACATACATACATACATACATACACACAGCTAATACACATGCTTCCAATAATTTGCATATACTTTGAATTTGAATCGAACCTATTTAGTATCCGCAATGACATGTTTGCTCGTGTATGCAAATGTGTTATTTAGTTGTGATGAAATGAAATCATGGGACAAACTAATAAATAATTGTTGGCCGAATCCGTAAGAAAATCGGTGAAAAATGGCAAAGAGGCTCAGTCTCCATACTATAACATAAGGCTGTTTACACTTTCGCAAGTTACCAGATCTAACGATCGGAGTGAATTATTTAGATGATTTTTAACAAAAACCGACTGCGCATATTATTTAAGCTATTCACACACACGATATATTCGAGCTAACCTGATTTGCGATGGGTTAAATCATTTGATGGGAAATTTTAGCAACGTGGGCCTGACCAAGACTCCAGGCTGTGCCCAGCAGGGACAGAGGCGTCCGGCGCGTGTCACCAACACGCGACGCCAAGTCAAGCCTTGTTGACCAGCACTTAACAGCGCCGTGGCCATTTCACCGTCGGACCGAGCCGATTACAAATCGCGCGGCAATTAGGTGTTGTAATGGACAACATTTCCGGCGGCGACACTCGACCGGCCTCAACGTCTGCGAGTCGACAACTTCACCGCGTTTCCCGTGAACGCCATTGTTCTCTACGCGTGTCGGGAGATGATCCTAATTGAATCTCGCGTCTGGAAACGACATCTCTGGATTGACCGTGTAAGCGTTTACGTCATAGCGGACACGAGACTGCCACCATGGTAGGTCGATTAAAGGCGCCTTCCATCGGTATATAAGCCCATCGGAATATCATAGTATTCAGTGCGTACACGGGTTAGTCATAATGATATTGGGCAATCATGTTGCGGCAAGGTGCGGTCCGTAGCATTTTGTATGCTAACTCTCCTTCAAACCGTTTTTGTTGACGTAATTATTTTTAATGTACCGTAAGCCAAAAACAGCCAAACGGAACAGTGGACACATACACCAGCAAGATTCGTAGTCATGGAGAACGCTATGACGGCAGTGAGCAGCGGCGAGTTCGCAACGACTTACGGGTATTCCGGAGATATATGTCCCGACGTGCACTGCGCGGTATCGCCGTTCAACGGCATCGGCCCGCAAGAGGAGCTATGTCCGACACGGGGGTTATGTCCGAGGGATATCTGCCCCGTGGGATTCTGCCAACAGGACGCCTACACGGGGGAGTTGTGTCCCGATGATATGTGTGAAGAGGAACTGCGTCCACACGATGGGAATCAACATCTATTTTACCCCATTCATATCCCCGAAGGAGAACAGTATTTGGGGGATACATACCCTAGGGAATTGTGTCAGCAATTTGGTTTGGGTCAAAATGGGATCTCACCCGGGAGCATTCCCCCAGAGGGACAGTATGTGGGAGATATGTGCCCCCGGGAAACGTGTCAAAGGGGACAGGGGCTGCATGCGCAGGATCTGCCAGCGTGCGCTTACGACAACGCCAGTTACCCGCTTCCAGGTTCGAATTTTTTTATGTTTCACAGTAACCCGGATGATGGCGAAGACGATTACGCCATGACGAATGGGGGACAGGTATGTAACATTTAAATCGGGGACAGATCGTTATTTTACTTCCGGGTTGATCATAGACGAATAAAGCGCCAGCGATTTTGAGACGGTGCCACGTTCGATGATTTTTTTTTGCCCTGAGCAAATAAACACTTCTGCGCAAAGGCTATTAATATCCAGAACATCTTCCATGTTAATTTTTTCGAAAAATCTTTTTGTAAATTCAGAAAGAAAGGCTATGACGATGATGGCAATGATGTCGATGGTAGCGATGGTGACAATGATGACGATGATGACAACAATGACGACGATGACGATGGTGACGACGGTGACGACGGTGAAGACGATGACGATGATGACGATAATGACGATGACGACGACAATGACGATGGTGACGATGGTGACGATGCTGACGATGATGACGAAGGTGACGATGATGACGATGGTGACGACGGTGACGATGATGTCGACGATGACGACGATGACTATGATCACGACTGTGACGACGATGATGACTGATGACGACGATGACGAAATTGAAGATACACACATTTCGTGAAAATTAATGCACTTTCACGAACTATCGTTATTTCGTTAGTAAAACGGTGATGAATTCTTAAGAACCCACATGAATCTAAAAGAAAATGGCGTCTCTGTCTCACTCAGCGCGGCGCCGCCAACGTTCGTGAACGACGACGCATGCTCAACATCAACTCGGCTTTCGAGGAGCTGCGTTGTCACGTGCCTACGTTCCCGTACGAGAAGCGACTGTCGAAGATCGACACGTTGAGGCTAGCGATTGGTCAGTTGCATTTGTTGCTGTTATTGTCATTGTTTTTATCGTAATCGTTATCGATAGCTACTACTGCTGCTGCTGCTGCTGCTGCTGCTGCTGCTGCTGCTGCTGCTACTACTACTAATACTACTACTACTACTTCTACTACTACTGCTACTACTACTACTACTACTACTACTACTACTACTACTACTACTACTACTACTACTACTACTATTACTACTACTACTACTACTACTGATAATCCATAAATTGTCTAAATGATTGCCATTTCACTTTTATTGCAACATTTAACATGTCGTCCAATTGGCAGCTTACATCGCTTTGCTGCGGGACATGCTTGATTCCGGCCTTGACCCGCTGACACACATCGAGAAGGGACTAAGAGACGGCAAACGGAACAAACGCATCCAAGTGTGGAACACAAGTGGTAAGTATTAAATGACATCAGATTAACCGAGTTGTGCAGTTTATGTTACAATTTGTTTTTAATGTGTTATTTATTGTGCACAGTAAAATACGTTTATATGAGAACAAATACTGGATAGAAGTGACAGAGTCTCGTTTAAATGATATCACTTTACAACGGCACTGGAATTCTTCGTTATTCGATTTAGTAACTAATATAGACGGTTGAGGCACTACCTTGAAGAATCTCCACAGTTACACAAACAGTAAGTCCATCTAGGGCACAACCGTGAGTAGTGTAAATCTGTAAAACTGGTAACAGAAATCAGTAAAACCACAACCAAACACGTATGAGTATCTATGTCTGCTGATTTGTCGCGCATGCTCAAAAGGAGATCGCTGTGCAATCTGGGATATAGTGAGTCCGTTGTCGAGCGTGTTTTGAAGTGAAGTCATTTGACAAACGCGGGCCGCATACTGTAATACAAAATACGCCCCTCCCAAAATACACAGCCAGGGCAGTCACAATTGAGAAAAGAGTTGGCATAATTTTATATGACTAAACCAGAACCAGTAGTTCCTCAGCGGCACCACCAGACTAACGCAATTGTCTAAAGTGTATGACTCACCTATCACTTTTCAGATTTGACAGCGAGACTCTCCTGGATTAAATGGGAGAAACTGGGCGTGAATAGTCGACAAGTCGTCGGCGCGTACAAATGTACTGATTGACCCGTTCAACTCGGTGGCTTACAGAACTATCCACTGTGTGGCGCCATTGCTGTTTCGTCGGCGCAACTGACGTTCAACAGGATGCTACTCCGGGAACGGGAAGCTATGACAATCACAATAATCCCGTCACTGTCCTTACATTTAATACACAAATCTATGAATATGCAAACATGGCGTTGTAGCTTCAGCAAGATTGGTTGTCTACTTGAGGTTGAGAGTGACATTGTTACGTTGCATGTTGGCAACAACTGCCAGTTGTATCTACTTAAGCTTTAGCGACGTGGGTGCGAATATGCCCGTGAACAACGATCGATGATCTCAACAACAAACCACTGAGCTACTCCGTTTTATCGTGGCAGCCATGCCGCATCGACGAGCCAATCATCACGCACGTCGCACCAGCCACTGTCTGCGCGAACGCGGATCGACCGACTCTCGAGGAATAAGCAGTATTACGACATTGCACCTATAAGCTCCCGGAATAACATGTCTTTAATCGCGAAATGGCTAATACGTCGAAAGTCGACAGGATATTCCACCAAAGGGGTTTATGTTTCTTTTGGTGTTTTAGAAGCTATGACAATACGAATTCTCATCGTTGCGTAGAAGAAGGTTCGTCGGTTAAGACATACACGTCGGTCAAGACGTCGTACACATCGGTCAAGACGTCGTGCACGTCGGTCAAGACGTCGTACACATCGGTCAAGACGTCGTGCACGTCGGTCAAGACGTCGTGCACGTCGTTCAAGACGTCGTGCACGTCGTGGTATAGCTAAATCCACGAGTGACTGACCTAATTTAAAGGAAATGAACAGTTCGATACCCTAAAAGATTCTAGCAATTATTTTGCGGTGCGCCGAAACACGCCCAGTCGTGTTCGAAATGATTAAAACGTCAGATCACCCGATATTGTGTTCTGGTGATAGCACTGTGATTTATGCTTTAAATCATTAAGCTTTAGTTTTGGTACTGTTTATTTTTTTGGTTGACACAATAATTCTTTAAACATTTGCGTTGTTGTCGTTGTCCTTGACACACCATTGGTCAGACTCTCTAATTAAAAGCAGTCAGATCCAAGGTCTGAAGTCACAATCCTAATTATGAGCTTGACATTCGTTACGCTTCGCCTTAGCAACCGTATATATATATATATATATATATATATATATATATATATATATATATATATATATATATATATATATATATATATATATATATATATATATATATTATTATTAAAAAAAACTCCTCAACTCATTTAGCCCATCGCAAATAAGGTTCATTGAGTTCAAATATGTAGTGTGCCAATAACTGAAAAAATATGTGTGTGTGTGTGTGTGTGTGTGTGTGTGTGTGTGTGTGTGTGTGTGTGTGTGTGTGTGTGTGTGTGTGTGTGTGTGTGTGTGTGTGTGTGTGTGTGTGTGTGTGTGTGTGTGTGTGTGTGTACATGAGTGGGTGCGTGCAGAAAAACCCACACACAAAACCATATACCACGAATGGTTCGGTGGATTTCGGAGATGAGACTGTTAGGTGTATAGAAGATAGGAAACTAAGATTAATGGAACACAGGGTGTACGTGTTTCGAGAACAGAACGAAGCAACGGAAACCCGCAACCAGAACGGCAGCGACACACAACGGATAGATACACACCAATGCGACAACGCACGCCCATTGCTCTTCGTATTTGGGTAATGTAGTAAATTTAATCGACAGTTATTTGTTACATGTAATTAAATACAGAACAGAATATCCGATAACACTGCAAACCAAGAGAGGAGACGAAGTTGTAGTAGTTTATGAATATTAAATGGTCAGATATTGATATAAATATTTTCATCAGCCTTAAGGTAGCTGGGGTGGTTATTATAGGCTTGTCTTGAATTTAGTAGTTTCAGTAGACGTTTTTAAGATAAATAAACCATTTCTTCATATATTGTAGTTATTAATTACAATGAATGTGGAGTTTTTCGTTTATTTGTTATGTTACAAGATTTAAATGTTTTTTTTTGTAAATGTGAAAAAAATAGCCACACAATGCGAAAATCCCCAAAGAAATAAATGGCATGCACATAAATATGACACTGTACGTGTCACTGATTACTGTCAGGTAGATGTTGGTTAACATAAACGAATTACGTCTGCTACACCACTGTGAATAGTGCGATTTAAATCGGAGCGTCGTCTTGATACCGTGTTTAAAACCCGGGCCAACCTTAAGACGCACAATGCAACAACGGAAACGCATCGTATCTTCGTAAATGAAGATCTTACCAGCCAACGAGCGGGGCTACTTTTTGAGTTGCGGAAACTGAAGAAAGCTGGGGATATTGCAGACTGCTGGTCATTTAATGGAAACATTTTAATTAAAACTCTAAACATGAAAGTTCGCCAAGTGCAAACGAGACAAGACCAATGCTTCGCGGCTTCTGCGACAGTCGTCTGAACAATGACAATTGTGCGAAAAGTGTCTGACACTTTGTGCAGCTACACTATGCATAAGCATTTGTGCGTAAACCTATTCACACCTTTACACGGTGTTGAAGTCGGACATAGACACTGGCTTATACATGCCGCTAAATAATCACAAGCTGATTTTTTTAATTATTATTTTTATTTGAATAGGTATATTGTGTTACAGCAATACTATCCATTATATATGAACATATATGTATGGCATTATTTGTGTGTGACATTTATATATTATACGTATGACATTATTTGTGAACTACTGTATTCACGCGATTGATTGTCGTGGCTTATATAGGTTGTCATTTGACCACAACAGTAGTTTTTTTTTATTTAATCACGTTATTCACATATTACATTACATTACACTGGATGCCTTGCGTAATAGACTGCATAAACGTTTTCACACCGTTTTCACGTCGCTAAAATTGTCCAATGTAGAGACGTTGGCTTATACGAATCACATCACCAGCTTATACTTGCCGCTGTATGATCATAGCGATATTGTTTTAATTTTCTATGTTGGTGACATTGCCCTATTAATTGGAATAAGCTAAACTTATGCAAAGATAAGTCTAAGTTAACTATTTTTTTTTCTCCTTGGAATTTGTCACGAAGTTGATCCAAATCTTCGTTAGCATTTTTCTTTTCTTTTTGTTGTTATGCTTTTTCATACAAAATGACAAGATGTCTATCCCTAATTACTCACCAGTTACTATACTGTGTATTACACTATTAAGAAATGTGGAAGTTATTATAACTATATTGTTAATATGTATCTCTCAAAGCATAATAAATATTATTTATCGGATTAATTATATTAATATAATGGAAAGTACCGTCCATATTATACAAAACTGCAAATCAAATGGCCTTTGATGAACTATTCCTATCATATTTAGGAGGTATTCAACATAACAGTTTAAGTGACATATTAGATATAAATGATACTGAGATTAATGAATTACAAATAATACGTCGCTCGTCTTATTATGATTTTGACAAGTTTAATGATTTCGCTAAGAAAAATAAAGGTCATTTTAGTATTTTAAGCACAAATATACAATCTTTAAATTCCAAATTTAGTGAACTAGAGGCATATATAGAAGAACTAGATTGATACAAGAGTCATGGAAAGCGGAAGGCGATGATTTTTCTCAATTTGTGTTGCATGGTTATACCGCTATAACTCAGGGTAAAAGTTGTAGCAGTAAAGGAGGTTTAGTAATATATATTGATAATAAATATAAAGCAGAACCAATTATGAATCTTAATATATATGAACATTGGGAATGACTGATAATTAAAGTAAATGGTGGTAATTTATCAAAATCGTTAACCATTGGGAACACATATAGACCACCAAGAACAAATAATGAACAAATAAATTCTTTTATAAATGAATTTTCATCAGCTGTAGTATCATTAGAAAATAGTAATCATGAGATAATTATTGCAGGAGACTTACTCAAAATAAATGAAAATGAAACTTATAGCAACTTTTTTGATACCTTAACATCACACAGCCTATACCCTCAAATAACTCTATAACTGATAGATAACTTTTTTTGTAAACTTTGTAAAGCTGTATTAGAAAGTACGGCAGGGATATTAACTAAAAGATTCTCTGATCATCAGCCATACTTCATGATTTTAAGCATTACCCAAAAGACAGTACGTCCTCCTAAATATGTAAAAATAAATATATTAAGCACAGAGGCAATGCAGAATGTTAGATATGAAATTAAATCAGATGATATTTACAATAAGCTTAATAAAATCCCAAATGCTAATCCAAATTTAAATTATGATATAATATATAAAGAAATTTTACGGTCTAAAAATAAGCACATGCCAAGTAAATTAGTAAAATTTGATAAATATAAACATAAAAAAAATCTTCATGGATTACTCAGGGTTTACTAAAATCAATCCGGTACCGAGATAAACTTTATAAACAATTAAAATTAACTAACCCAAATTCACCTAACTACGAAACAATTAGCATTAACCTTAAAACGTATAATGGAATATTAAAGACAAACATTCATGCAGCAAAACAAATATATTTTGAATCATTTTTTAATGGGTTCAAAAAAGAAATAAGAAATAAAACTATCACTAAATAAAGCTAAATCTATATATATATGATTTTTCATGTCTCCAGTAAAGGTATACATTCCCTTACACTTAACATAGATAATACAAATATTGAAAAAGTGGATGAATTTAATTTCTTAGGGTTAACCCTGGATTCAAATTTAAATTGGAAAAAACATACAGAAAAAATATCTAATAAATGTGCAAAAATGATTGGCATATTAAATAGGCTAAAATATGTTTTGCCTCTAGAAATAATTTTTTTTTTATATAACTCATTAATATTATCACATATAAACTATTGTATTATGGCATGGGGATACAAAGGAAACAGATTAATTAAAATTCAGAAAAGAGCTGTTCGTATAATAACTTTAAGCGGTTATAATTCACATACTGAGCCACTTTTTAAGCAAATTAATTTGTTAAAGATAGAAGATCAATTAAAGTTACAAGAATTAAAATTTTACTTTAAATACATCCATAGACACTTACCTGTCTATTTATTAAACTGGCAGATTACTCCAAATGTTAATATACACTTTCATGACACTCGGAAGTCTAAAAATATACATACTGCTAGAACTAAAGATGAATTTGCAAAAACATTTCTTAAATATAAGTTGCCATTCATTATAAACAACACTTCTGATATAGTGAAAGAAAAGATATATACTCATAGCCTGCGAGGCTTTACAATTTATGTAAAAAACTTTCTTATGCAAACATATAAAGACACATGTACACTTCCAAACTATTATTCATGTCACCAAAATCAGCAATGCTAATTGTTCATTAATGGATGGAAACTCTAATATTCAAGTACATACACACACTCATTATCATATTAACAGGTATAAAAAAACACTTACTGCCAGATAAAATCCACATGCTTATATAATTGAGATAGACATGTAATTAAAAAGGCCAATAAATAATAAAAACATTATTAGTCATAACTGGGGTGGCTCCTATGATAGCGACAGTATGTCTTAATGGGAGCCACTGATCCCGACTTGTTTTAACATTAATTTTTTATTTATTTTTTATTAATTATGGTTATCTATCCTGGTTTCAAATAAAGATGTATGCACACCAGTATTATTATATATGTGGCTATATTTTATTTGTGTTAATGCATATCTCTATTGTTTCATTATTTGTTATTTTTGGGGGTCAAAAATAAACTTCTTGTTCTTGTTCTTGTTCTTGAATGAATTAAGCACAAGCTAAAGTGGCAGTGTATTTTTGACACAAACCCTTCACCAATCGTAATTCCAAACCGGGCAGTACATGTCAGAAGCGTTCAGACGCCACATTGCAGGATCGCAGGTGTTGTAGTTAAACAAACTGAATTAGGTAACGTTTCCTGGTTGTTAGTTATAACAGAAATGTCGATAAAAACGTGCATCACGCTTGAAATATGACGTTTTTCACTGGCATTTTACGTATTGTTGACAAGACACAATGGTCATTTGTAATATTGACATGTACCCTTATTTTGCCATCACAACGAGCCTTGAATCTGTAACGTGTTGTCGTCTACGATATCAGGTTACGCTAGCCATCTAACAAACACGTGACAGGGCGTGTTTACGATCATTTTGATTGGCCCGTTATCCTGCGCAGTCACCAGGTCGGGGTCACAGGCCGTTTCCGTTATAGGTTCAAAGGAACAATAAACTACGTTAACGCTGATATTTACTGGTATAAGGACATGATTTAGTTACGTGGATATAATACTGATGTGTTCCGCTTTCACGGCGAACGAATATAGCTGGTACGAACATCGCAGCACTCGCGGTCGTTACTATGGAAACATCGTCAGCGTTTCTAAGAAATCAGATGGATTTCCAAAAGGACTGTTTTCTTAAAGGGTGGATTGGGGAAATATGATTTTAGTGTCAGGTGATTACTTGTGGTGTCAACTGACACGCTAGCTACCCAGCTACCTTACGGAAGGAATACATACTAGAGGCAACGATGTAGTGGTAGCAAAAATACTATGCAAATTACATATGAGAGAGCATTCATCCTCGCAGTGGACGATGAGTGAATGGAGCACAATACGGAATGTCTTTACCACTGAAGTCCGGGGTGAGGTGGCACCGATACCTCTTTATCACTGAAGTCCGGAGTGAGGTGGCACCGATACCTCTTTATCCCTGAAGTCCGGAGTGAGGTGGCACCGATACCTCTTTATCACTGAAGTCCGGGGTGATGTGGCACCGCTACCTCTTTATCCCTGAAGTCCGGAGTGAGGTGGCACTGATGCCTCTTTATCACTGAAGTCCGGGGTGATGTGGCACTGATACCTGTCGTCGAGATATGTTTTCCCGTTTTACTGTTGTCTGCATTTAATTACACGTAACAATATTACCAACAAGAATGAACATACATTAGAGAAAGGTAGGTCACACACAAATAAAACACACTCATGCATACACACACAAACACAAGCACAAACACAAGCACGCACGCACGCACGCACACACGCACGTACGCACGCACACACACGCACACACACACACACAAACACGCACGCACGCACGCACACACACACACTCACGCGCACGCATACACACTCACTCATTCACTCACTCTCAATCACTCACTCACTCACTCACCCACGCACGCACACGCGCCATGTTGTGAATCACCTGTTGTGAACGGGCCATCGTGCATAACTAACACATAATTAACAGATGCATAAATTCAACACATAACCGCTATGGTTCGATGACAAATCAGTCATCGGGTCAGTAACGAGTCAACTAAACCTCCAAATCGACATCCTGCTGGCCGTGCACCTAGCAACAATAACTCAAATCGATCCAATATCGGCCGCGCTACTTCCACGCGAACAGTCACGTTACACGTGTTCACCCAACCGTATCATTTACAAGTCGACAGTGTCGCGGATGAGGACGTGTCGTCAATGTTTTATCAGCGAGATGTCGTACTAGTTAACAGCAACAGGTACCGTACCGTGTGTCTGCAGACTCCGTAACGTTTGTATCCACTGCAAGGAGCTGTCTTCTGTAACAGGTGTGTTTTGTTGCACTTTACGTTTATCCTTTATTACTAAATAGACTTGCGCGCGGCCCAGTTAGGTGGCCGAGTAACAATTTGATATATTCTCCTTAGTGTTCACTCTCCGTACATCGACGTACAACCGTCGACTCTTTCGTGTCCTTGCAAGTGTCAATATGACAATCGGTGATGGAAGCAAAAGCTGTTCGATGGTTACATTCTAATAATCTATTCATGTCTATCCGATTAAGCTATCTCCAAACCCCCTAACATTTCTCTTGATATTTCGTCCATGTCAGAAAAATATGGACTGCTGCTAGTGATGCTGATCAGATGATGACAATAGTGATGTTTATGATTATGATGATGATGGTTGTTATTATTATTCAGTATGTAGTGTACGCATATGTGTACAAGTATGTATGCGTGCGAACGTACGTGCGTGCGTTATTTGTTAGTGGTGTGCACGCGTGTTTGAAATTGTGTGCACACGTGTTTCATTCATTCATGCGTGCGTGTTTGCATGTGCGTGTGCGCATTTTGGTGCGTGTGCGCGCGCGTATGTGTGTGTGCATGCGTGTGTGCATGCGCACTAGGTCAGGTCACAATACGTCGATGTCAGCGCAAACGCACCCATCGGCTATCGTGTTTCCACGAGCCACATCAAGTGAAACCAGTACACATCAGCCAGGCCGGGCAATATTCCTATTTCTCGCTGGTTTTACTGCTTTGTAACGGCCGCGCGTTCACTGCTCGGTCGCCGCACGCGCATCGATTCTGCTAGCTCCTAAACAAGAGAACTGACGTTAATAAAGTTACGTCGTTGTTGTCGTAATTTTCCAAAAACAAGCTTTGTCAATAATAATAATAATAATAATAATAATAATAATAATAATAATAATAATAATAATCATTTCATTAAACAACCAAACAATTAGTGCACTTGACAATTTCGTGTGATCCGTGTTCATCTCCCGTTCCTCGTATTGTCACGTGGTTTGTATCGCGTACGTGCATAGCACTGGTAATTAGTTGTGCGGTAAACCAGAATCATAACATCTGTTGCATTTATAATGCATGAGACTTGCGTGATGTTCCCCGGGACGAAATTGTATAGACACAGCCATTCTTGGGTATACATACAACGTATCTACGAAACACTATCGGTGATACAATTATAATATTATATTAACAAGCACCCAGTGTCCGCACGTGTGTGTGTGTGTATGTGTGCGCGTGTGTGTGAGAGCGTGTGCACGTGCGCGCGCGCACGTGCACAACTGGATACCATGTATTATCGCTACCGCACTGCTGGCATACATGATCTATATGGGGTAATATGAGCCACCACACACTCACGCACCTTTAGCACCAAAAAACAAAATGTAATCCTATTCTTTACACAATCATCGAAACAGCCGAGGTCGCCAGTGGACTCCAGAGCTAAAACTAGGTCACGATATATACGGTCCCTATTGTTCACACTGGTAGGGCTTGCGTATTCTGTTTCAACCATTCATCGTCCACTGTGAGAAGCAAACCAGAGCTGACACAACGCGCTTGAAGCGCTGTGTTCGATGGTGCCAAGTGCGTAATGGTGGAGAAGAAGATGTGAAACTAATGTCGTCAACCAGTCATCAACCTCGCAACCCGAAACCAAGCTCAGCGCTCTATTCAAGGCGGCCGGCCATTACGGCCGTCTAAGGCCAAGGACAATTTCCCAGCTCTCAACGCTGAGGGCCTTACTACCGCTAAGCTCAACGTGATCGAACAACTAACTTTCAACAACAGGACAGCAGCTAACCTACTTCAAGAGATCAACTTGGAAGCAACAGCTAACCTGAATATACCCGGTTTCGCTCTGGCAGGCCACATCGTTAGCAAGCATCAAGGAATGGTCACCTTCGTGAAGACAGAGATGCCCTGGTCCACTACATCCCAATGGCCAGAAGACCCCGAAGTAGAATGGATAGTCACCAGGGTGCAAGGCGCAAATATCGTAATTTCAACTGCCAACACGGGGCTACAGCGTATCCACACAAGACGGCATCATCCTGACAGAATGGGCTTCAACAGCAGACGCGGTTCTTCTCTACGACCCGAAAGAACATCCGAGCTTCTTCTTGTCTCGCTGAAACACCAATACCAACCCTGGCTTGGCGTATGCAACATGCAACCACGATGACCCACTTCCAGAAAGACGCATGCTCGATAGGTTTCCACGCTCCCATTACAGACCATCGGTGATCACCACTACATCGCTGGTGCAGCCGGTATCAGATACACCCGTGAAGCGCTGGAACTTCCGTAAGGCCGATTGGGACAAAGAGGCAAGAGACAACGCTGCCGAAGACGTTCCACCAGCGGACATCAAAGATTGCAACGCAGCGTACGCGGCGTATTGCAAAATCCTTTTAGTTGCCGCCAAGCAACTCATCCCGCGGGGTCTAAACAAGAGCTACATACCGTGATGCGATAACGAGTGAGAAGAACTCTGCGCACCCACAAAGAAGCCACAACAAGAGAAGAAGTGGAAAGAGCAACTTCAATTCTAATAAACAGGTTAGACGAGTAGCGCATGGAACGTTGGACGGAGACCGTCGAATCCATCGCCTTCACCCACTCCAGCCGCAGAGCCAGGCAAACCATCAACAGACTTAGAAATAGATCAACAGCCTCTTCAAAATGTCCCATTTCAGCGAACGCCATCGCAACGCAACTCCTGAAGAACGGTTGCTTCCAGCATATAGACAAGGACATCGCCCGTAGGACTCGACGGCAGCACATCTTTTCCTGAGTCTGAAGATCCCTCTTTCCTCCCTTCAAACACAAACCTTCTTTTTTCTGGATCTCCACGCGTCCCCACATATTCATTCAACGATAGACACTCCGCGTTCGTTGCACCGTCAAGTATATAACGACCTATCTCAATTAGCATCGCCACCACAGCGCGCTGTCCCATACTCGCTATTATAATTACAATGATAATATATTATGCAAAATCGATGGACTGTCGGTTCATGTAGTGTTTATTTTTATTAAAAAAAAACCCCACGGTTCCGGCGGTTCCGGTTGCACAAGCATGCGTGCGTGTGTGCGTGCATGCGTGCGTGCGTGCGTGCGTGCGTGCTTGCGGTATATTGTTGCCCCGACGAGTCTGACAGAATTATGCAATGAGGAAATAATGAATCTAATTAATTCTGACGTCGAAATCATGGAATATCTACCGACATTTCCCAACTGGTTAGTTGCCAAAGATGTGTAGACTGCATGGCTTGCAAGAACAGGGAGGTGATATACGTTGCATCATTGTATCATAGGCAGCTACTATGACAATACGAGACTTCACAGCTAATTTTTACAACCCTTTAATGAAAAAAATACCCCTTTTCGTTGGTTACGAGACTCCTCTTTCATCCTTTGAAAAACACCCCTTTCCTGCTGTGTTTGTAAGGCACACGCGTTCACAGATATTCTAAGAGTGACACCCCCGGGTAGCCGAGTTTTTCGGCCGAAAACCGCTCGCGGCGGCGAAAACCAACAGAACGCGTATTAAAATGCGCTGCTAATGTCGCTCTACAATAACACCTTGATGCGATGTCATGTTATGGGATTCATACGCTCGGTATTGTCATTGCAGTTACTTTAGACATTTTTTTTTATTACTGCTGCCAGCGCTACTGTAATCGTACACGTCTGATTCAATGTGAACTTAATGACCCGTGAGACGCGCAGGAAAACGACGGCCCTTGTCAGTGGAAACATTCGCATTTATAGTTAATCTTCTGAGCAAAAAAGAAACTTGACAGTTACTTTATGTTGTGTTCCGATCATTAAGCATGAAGGCTAGATGCGATAATGATGCTATTATATGTATGCTTGATGTACTCGGTATAAAGAACAAGTAGACACCAAGACATGGTCGTGACGTGATTGTGTTAAAAACCGATGGACCAAAATATATGGTGAGTTCCAAAACACATCTTACACGTGAACAGGGGTTAGAAAACGTCTAGCGTAAGGCCTTCTTCTGGTCGGTCTATATTAGAAAGTCTCGGAATGACAAAGGGTGCCGTTCAAAGTCAATATGTTTGTGCTTTTCCGATAACTGCGATGTTATACTTGATAAGTGTGTTAATTTGTGAATGAAAACGAGGCAAGCCACAAGCCACATACGCATGCGCAAAGTCGGTCTAGTAAAATGTGTACTGCGTTATGGGCAGCCAGTGCCCGGCCTATCAAGAAAATAGCCATACAAACCATTGAATTACGAGTGTTTTTGTGTGTGTGTGTGTGTGTGTGTGTGTGTGTGTGCGTGTGTGTGTGTGTGCGCGCGCGCGCGTGTGTGTGTGTGTGTGTGTGTGTGTGTGTGTGTGTGTGGTGTGTGTGTGTTGTGTGTGTGTATGTGTGAGTGTGTGTGTAACACAATGGTTGTCAATCAAACACTCACATACTACAAACACCATTTAAGGAAATGATACCTCCAACCTGAAAACAATTGAAATATATTTCGTTTTATTTTTTGCTACATTTACAGTTGACCGCTATATCTAGCAGGCCAGCGTAATTCAACACGGTAGGTGATAAATGTTCGGTAATAAATGTTCGTCGCCGCGTCTAAGGTTTCATGCATGCGAACTGTCAGAAATGGTAGGAGATGGGAAGTTAGGAATCCTGCCACACCACTCACTAACTCTCCCCTTCCTCTTCCACAGGCGTCATGAAGCTGCCCCTCCGTCGGCTCCGCAGTATCTCTCGTCGTCTGCTGTCGGCTCTGCTGGTCGCCATCGTCCTCGTCTCCGTGCGCCAGTTCCTCACCGTGTTCATCCAGTATCCCATCTCCTCGACCCTCCTACCGCACCCACCGTCCTCCCACTGCACGTCTGACCTACTTTCCAAACCGAGGCTAGTCGCTGACCAGAAGAAAGATGGCGGCGAACAAATCACGTGTCAAAAGATATTGACTGGTTTCGGCAACGAGACGTTCTACAGCGCCGCCAAGCGGATAATGACGTCACAACCGACGACCTTTCTTGGCGACGACCAGTTCGTCTCGTTGACGGCCGACTGTGCCGAGTTCAAGCGGCGTCGTGGCTACCACACCAGCCCGTTGAATGATGAGGAGGAGCAGTTCCCCATCGCATATAATATAATTATGCATCGACACATCGAACAGGTAAGGACAGGTAAGGTAGTTTGGGGCAAAGGAGCCCCCGTAAGAGAAAATGGTCATACTTATTCTTAAACTTATTATTTTTACGTATATATATATATATATCGTCTTACGATTGTTGTGTGGTTACGGTATGCAATACCAAAATATTCGGGAGCGTCTTGCCCCAGTAGACATGATGTAGACATTTCTTTTTAATTCCTTCGTTAATATTAATTAGCGCCTATATTTTGTAAAACTAAATGGAACTATGTACACAAAGGATGGATATAAAGCAGTTGCACAATGTTAAGTGTGATCTGTGTGTTTCAGTACAACATTGCAAATATACAATTGTTACATCTTACCCCCGGGGGCTCCTTGATTTCCCCAGTACCATGGTTATCAATGCTGCGAAAGGATTCTGAAGCATTCGTAGCAAGACATAACTAGCTGCAATGTTGAGAGCAGACATAGAAACAACGCCGAGAGTATCCACGTGGATGTCAGTACCAGCTGAACGTTCTGCTACTAAAAAGCTGTTGAAAGAGAAAGCAAACGTGACAGTGGGCACTTAGCATAAATTGAACATGAAATAATTACATGGATGATGTGAATCTGGTGGATTCGATAATTCGATGAACAAACTATATCCTTTTCTAACATCTTCACCAATAAATTATGTTTAAATAAACCACAGTTTCTAAATATAGTTTGACCGTTATCTCTCTATGACATAGTGTATGGCACATTATACTGTATTACACGGTTTTACGATATAAACGATCCGCCTTTGTACCTTTATAGCCGTAGCACTCTCCTGACTACGGTGGCGTAGCCGGATATTACAGTTCCTGTATATGACGCCGGTGTATCGCAGGTTAACCCCAGGCGACAAGCACCAAGTAGGCCTACGATGTGTGAACTCGGACAAGCAGGGGTGACTGAAATTGCCGTGGCTTCGCACAATAGCAAACGTATTTGAACGCCGAGAAAAGACATTATTGGAATAAACATATTCAATATTTATTTTTGGGCAAATAAAATTCAGATTTTAAGAAACACATTGAAAAATCGTGCGCGCCACACTAAACCGCTGCTAAAGTATTAGTCGTCTCTCGCCAGGTGGAGAAACTACTGCGCGCCATCTACCGGCCACAGAACGTCTACTGCGTGCATATTGACCTCAACTCGCCACCGGAAGTGCATGCCGGTATGACGTCACTGGCTCGCTGCTTCGACAATGTATTCATCGCGTCGAAACTGGAGTACATCGTCTACGCTGGCTTCTCGCGCCTCCAAGCGGATATCAACTGCATGAGAGATCACGTGACGCGAGATGGCCGCTGGCGCTATCTGATCAACGTGGCGGGGGAGGCGTTCCCACTCCGCACGAACGCAGAGATCGTGAAAATACTAAAAATCTACAACGGGGCTAACGACATCGAGGGGATCTACGGCAAACGAATCATACGCGGCAGGTATTGCTGTTGTTGTGTCTTGTTGATGTTGTTGTTGTTGCTTTTGTTGTCGTTGTTGTTGCTGCTGCTGCTGATGCTGATGTTGTGTTGCTGCTGCTCACCGTAGTCGTTGTAGATATTATTATTATTATCATCGGCACTACAGCAACTACATTGGTAGTCACGAGTGTACACTACGTCATCAGTCCTCGCTGATAAAATCAGCATATCATCATCGTCGCCATCGTTATTGTAATCATCATGATGATCACCAAAGTGATCACAATAATCGTCCACGCATTCGTTGTTGCCTTCATTGTGACTAGCGTTACTCGTCTCTATCGCTATCATCATCATCGTCGTCTTCGTCGTCGTCGTCATCAGCGTAGTCATTATCACCATCACCATCATCATTTGCACTCATACCTTAGCAGTATAACTTCGTCGAAGCTATGACATTCCAGGAACTTTTTTTATTTTATTTTTATTGCATTTTCACTTATTATTTTACTATTTCATTAATTATTACATCTTCAAGTATGGTTAACTATTTCTTCGTTTTACGAGGGTCCTATCTGTATCTACAGTTATGAAACAATTTGACATTCAGATTCTTGAACGAATATGAGGAATTACACGTCAACACGTCAAAGCGACGTATACAAAAGACAGGCAAGCAAAATCCGCCCATTCCTCACAACATCGACTTCGTTCGAGGAAGCGCCTACGGGATCTTCAGTCGCGCCTTCGTCGAGTTCCTCCTGACGGACGTCAAGGCGAGGGACCTGTTACAGTGGGCCCGTAGGACATACACGCCAGACGAGTTCTACTGGGCGACACTTCATCACACATACCGCAACCCGCATCTCCACACGCCCGGCGCCTACAGCGGTGAGCGACTGTCATTGGATGATTGATTCACCTGCCGTAAAGCGAACTTTATTATATATGTCGTAAAACTGGCCTAATTTATCTAAAACAGCACATTTTTTATTTTCTAAGATAACAATTACGCTTGGCTACTTTGCTACACCAGCATTGGTGTGTGTTAAATAATATTTATTGTAAAATTAATGTTTTTGACGTAATCAATTTCACGTATCGAGTACTATCTGTGGTGGCCTAAACATACAATTGCCCTCTCTATGTTGAACGCCCGCCCGCCCGCACGCACGCACACACTCTCAATAAGCCAGCGACTTCCTTGTATACGAGCCACCTGCATCATATGGCGATCATCGTAAATAATAAAATAACTATAAATGCAAATGTTCCCACTGTCAAAGCACGGCGTGTTCCAACTCATCTCTCGGGTCGTTAATTTCACACTGAATCACACGTGTACGATTACAGTTGCGCAGACAGCAATAATAATTAATTAATAATAATTGTCCGAAAGCAACTGCAATAACATGCATCACGCCTATTAATTTCGTAGCAAGCCGCTTTTGTTGAACGGTATTAGCAAAGTATTTTAATACACGCTCGAGTGTTTAAACTCGGCTGGGGGCTCACTCGTCAGAATACATGTGGACGCATTTGCGTAACAAACACACCGAGAATGGAGTCTTTTTCAAAGGCTGAAATGAAAGATGGGTCTTGTGACCGTTGAAAAGGGGTGCTCACACACACACACACACACACACACACACACACACACACACACACACACACACACACACACACACACACACACACACACACACACACACACACACACACACACACACACACACACACACACACACACACACACACACACACACACACACACACACAAACACACACACACACGCACGCACGCACACACACACACACACACACAAACACACGCACACGCACACACATACACACACGCACACACACTCGCACACGCACTCGCACACGCAGACGCACACGCACACGCAGACAGAGGTCATTATAGGTGTGCTTTTTTTAGATATTCTTAGCTACTTTTTTGTTGTAGTTCATCTGTGTATCTTACTTTGTCTAGTTCAGTGTTTAGCTGTTTTAGCAACTTAATTTTTTATTTTATAAGTCACTGTTTTCAGTAGTAAATTATAATTCTTAGCTATGTTATTCAGTCTTTATTCTTGGTATATTAGCCAACTATAAGTAGGCTACTCGTGAACAGGTCTATGTTACTTGTTATTTCTTCCAGGTATCCCGGACGGCAAGCCGTGGCTCGCCGTGCACGCCACCTGGTTTGACGGCAAACAGATATGCCTTGGAAAGTGGCGCCACGGTGTGTGCGTGTTTGGAATCAGCGACCTGCCTGTGCTAATAAAACGCGAGGCGTTATTCGCGAACAAGTTTCTGTTGGACTTCGAACCTCTGTCCTACGAGTGTATGGAGGCGTGGATTGAGTATAAATCTGTTTGTCCGCCGCCGTTTAATGACACATACTACAGGAATCTACCTTTTATAATTAAATGAGTGCGTTACGTTTCATTGGTTGTTCGCGAGGTGTCGCTGGTATGCTGGTATGCCTCACTACGTGGCGCGTCTGGCGATACTGTCTTCAAACGAGCGTTCACATCATTACTTGAATAATTGTGGACGTGTATTATGTTTGAACCGTAAATGACACGACCAATGTTCAGCGTTGTTAATTTAGTATATTTCTACTAATTTAAAGAGAATAACAACAAAGCACTAGCTAAAATGCTTTTTCAGTGTGTACACAAAGTTTACTATTGTATGTGCTATATGCCAAAATAAAAAACTGGAAAAATGTATTTATAGGTAAATTTAAACGACCACATAGAGCTGCAAAACTTCTCATGTATCCTTACGCGTACACATGTCACGTGATCAAACATTACTCTTACTTCCATATAAAGATCAAAATAAACAAAAACATGTCGTCTCCTATGCCTAGCTCTGCGGAGCTAGGCGTAGAAGATATAGCTAGCTTTCGTTTTTTTGTAATTTGTTATCGTTGCATGGAAGAAAAGGTAATGTTTGATCACTTAACACGTGTATATGTATGGTAAATATATGGGAAGTTTGGCGACGCTATGTTGTCGTTTTTGTGGTTATATAACACGCAAGATCTACTCAGATCTAGCTAGTAATGGATTAGCGTTCACATCATTTTATGAAGTGTTCAATTCAAATTATGTGGTATTTTAGCAAATTATGTGCTATTTTACCAAGGTAACACTTCAGATATTGTTTTATGAAAAAAGAAACTGTTTTCATAAACAAAAGCGCATTCAAAATCCGCAAATAATAACTCCTAATTACCAGTTTACTTTAATTAGTATTATAGAAATTAGGGTTTATTTGTAATGTTACGGGACTGACGTATAATTTCTGGACTGACATTTCGTTTCGGGACTGACAAACGTAAGAAGGCAGATTAAAAGTAATGAAAACAATGAATATGTCTATTTAGTCTTTAGCATGTTATTAACATCAAACACTTAAGACATCATATAACTAGGATACATGTATTTCAGAACATTAAGCAAACTGTTCTGAATGTGGCAGCAGTTTTAAGAGTTTCAAGAATTGATATGTGGTGACCTTACGAACATCATAGACCATAACAATGTATATCAACTTCGAAGTCGAAAATATAAACGGAACCAATTATAAACGTGAAAATCGGCGATACACGTACACTCGTTTGTACTTACAGTGTGCTAATCTCACTGTCATGAGCCTTAAGTTCAACAGCACGCATTGTCAACCATAGATCAGGAATCGTATGCCCCGACATCAAATTAAACATAAGTGTCCAGGAGTCGAAACGACATTAGAGCACTCAAAATTTTACCTTTACGAATGTAAGGTTTCTTCATGTCGCTGTTAAACTTGGTCATGACATGGATGGCTTAGATATCTAGAGATTCACAAATTACCATCCATATGTCAGGGCAAATTTGGTAACGCCTTTTTGCTGATGTAACTGGGGATGGCTCCGGTATTAGTGTGATAATTTTGTCATAAGCATTCCACGCACCATTTTCCCTGAAGGTCCTCATTGTAAACATGAACTGGTGTAAGAATATCACCTGACATGGCGACCATCTAAGCTGGCTGTGACACGACTTGTTCCAGTGAAGAGGTTGGCTCAGAGAAAGTGACTGCGACCGGACTATAGCATTCACAACTCTTTCCATCACCCGTTGGCATCACAACAGAAGCAACTTAACTTCCGACAGGAGATTCGTCGAGGCATGGTTGCGACAATTTGATGGAATGTCATTGTCCCTGGTATAGTCTTCAGACCAGACGGTAGACAACGGTCCACATTAGATGCATCCTGTTCACCTACTTTAAAGAGCTTGCCACTAGTCTCGGCTTCCACTGCAGTAAACACAATGTCTGCGTTATGAAGATGTTCTTCCATGGGCTACTAGTCTATCGGCCGTGCGTTTACGTATTCCACCCACTCCATCAGCTGCTCCTTTTCCATGGCCAGCTTCCAAGAAGGACAAATTAACGTATTTCATACCCCACTAGAAAGGCAAGGACGAAAGCAAGTAGAAGTTGGCATTACTCTTGTATTGTGTAACGGGTCAGTCTAACAGAAAATAAGCTGAATCAATCTGTGGATTGGTCTTGCGTGCATCCGCAACTATAGGCTTCAGATGGGCCCATATTGCCGATGGGTCATGGCGCATAGACACTGACAGTGTGGCAAACGTCGGTTGCCGTACACAACATACCTGTATGAAGGGTTGTTTGCATGTTGGAGGCCCGAAGTGGACGCTCTGTATTTCTGTGTTATATTTGTAAGTGTAATTCTCGCGGAAATCGATGTGTAAGAACATCTGCTTTGGTTTCATAAATATGAAAATATTGGTGCCGCATGTTGAACATCTGCCATTCATACCACCGTGTCTCTTTCATTGGGTCGAACGCTGCGAACTCTAACATTTTGTCTTTGCAAGCGTCACATTCACGGTGCATGCAAGCTGCATTTGCATCTGCAGCAGATAAGACTCAAAGCGGCCTCAGCTTCATTTACGGATATTACACCTAGTTCATATAGCTTGCTTGCTTTGAACTGTACATTTTCATGTGTCTGACATTTGCATGTCTGTCTGTCTGTCTGTCTCATATCTAGGGGTGTCAATACACAGAATGGTCGTAGGCGCAAGAAAGTGAAATAAGACTCTAATTGTCGGGATGTTCACTGATGAACTTTTTGTGTAAGTTCTTGACACTGTCTGTCAGTAGTCTCTTCTGTTTCTTGACCTTTCTTCTCGTGATTGTGTTTTTTCCAGGTGTCAGGTCTCAATTTCGGTCTTCCTTGTTTCGTTTTGAGCTCAGAACTCTCCGCTGGCATTGCCCTATTGGCCATGGGAACATCATTGTCAAGTTATCCTGGTGGGGTCAGTGACTTCCTGTTGGGGTCAGTGACTTCCTGGTGGGGTCAGTGACTTCCTGGTGGGGTCAGTGACTTCCCGGTGGGGTCAGTGACTTCCTGGTGGGGTCAGTGACTTCCTGGTGGGGTCAGTGACTTCCCAGTGGGGTCAGTGACTTCCTGATGGGGTCAGTGTATTCGGAGCTTCCGTCACAAGTTTGCGATGGTTTCTCTGCTGTTTTTTTCCAAGCCCGTTTCTGCTTCTTGTGTTGCCGCGAAGTCATCTCTTTTACAAGCTTCTTGCTGCCAGATTCTTTTCGTCTTGTCTTGTATTGTTACTGGCCAGCACTCCTATGGAGTCAAACGGTCGTCTTATATAACGTTCAAGTTCAGATTGAAGATAACGTTGGTGTGCGTCAAGACCAGTCTTTAAACGGTCACGCCATTGTTGTGACCGAATCTTGTTCGATTTCGGTGGTATGGTGAATTCAAAGTATAGTTTCTCCCGTCGCTATGAAGACAACCCAGATTCACCGTCCCTTATACTGGAATTCAGACAGGACACATCACTTGCGACCTGAAAGTAAATGATGTAATTATAAAATATTGCCTTATTAATTTTAATTACCATTCCTCAAGTATATACTCCCTATTGATAAATGGATGCAGGACTTTCTGGAGCTGGGCGGGCTGCAGAGGTTTGACGACACTAGGTCTGGTTGGGAAGGAAGACCCCATCTCTGACCATTTCTTGAACTTTCACACAGCGCCGACCCTTAGACGTATAAATCCTTATGCAATGTAACTGATTTAACTTGTACATTGATATTCCACTGGCCCCCTCGGGTAACTCTCTATCAGCAAATCACTCGTCATGTATCGACCACTGACCCTTGGCATCGTTATAGCATTATGCGACGAAGCAAAGCGCACATTTGGTATGAAAGTCTTTTCTGAAATGTTTTATTATTTATTTCATTTACTTTTCGCATATAGCTTACCTCTGTTTCATTTTTAGTATTTATTTCGTTTCTCGTGTAACGTCTTACTTCCGAGGAAGCACTATTTCAGTGTTTTTATTATCAACTTAATTTCTTTATTTTTTTATTTTTTTAATAATTTTCTATATAGCTTATCCTTGTCGAGGTAGCACCATTTCAATTGTTCATTTATGCCATTTCTTTATGAACTTGATGCATTTGTTTTTGAGAAAAAAACACTCACTATTTGAGAGATATCCTATAAAACACACATATGATAAAAATATATTATGTCAGTATCGTAACAGTAAGTCAGTACCGCAAGGAGAGAACGTCGCGGGACTGACGTTACGGGACTGACGTTACGGGACTGACGTTACGGGACTGACGTTACGGGACTGACGTTACGGGACGTGATTTTACAAACAGCGCCCACTTTATCAATAATGCCTAGTCTTTCAGCCGGCATCCTCCAGCAGATGTCTAGAGGACATCCAAAACAACATGTCGTAATCGTCATTCATCTCATTACTACCGCAACATCAACCGTCCATACCATAAGGTACTGACATTGAATTAATGTACGCTTACCCAACTTGCCATATTTTGGTTAATTTTGAAACAACTAAAACATTATGGATTCGCCCTCGTGTTTCGGTTCGTCTGTGGCGGGCAGTAATCACGTGACAGGCTTCTAGTAACTCGCTGCAATATCCATAGATGGGACTCTGATTAGTCCGCTGCGGTACTGACACAAACATCGGCGACAGGCAAGAAACGTGAAATAAAAATATGTAAAAATGTAACTACAAGAAAAAAGTTAATGAGCAAATGGGCATTGTAGTAAATTAATATAAAAAGACACACACACACACACACACACACACACACACACACACACACACACACACACACACACACACACACACACACACACACACACACACACACACACACACACACACACACACACACACACACACACACACACACACACACACACACACACACACACACACACACACACACACACACACACACCACACACACACACACACACACTCATACCCGTGCGACTGGTCAACAAATGGCGACACACAAATACTACACATACAAAAGTTAATGAGCAAATGGACATTGTAGTAAATGAATATAAAATAAACGTATTATATCGAATATTGCACGTGAAATAAGTAAACAAATTAAGCTGTCAAGTTACTGTACTGACTTGGCGACATGCCAGTGTTAAGGCATCTCCGTCTATGTAAATGGTAAAATTAATCCAAACGATAAAGACATTCAATATTTTTCCTGTTCTATTTTATAATTCTTATGTATAGATTAGTTTGGATATCTAAGACTTAGATATTTTGCAAACAATAACTTTCTACTGAACTCAAACCATTGGCGACATCAATTTGTCCCTTCATATTACTTTAGTCTTACTGTTGTTTGCATTACAATAAAACGCCACACAATAAACCATTCTGACTCTCGCTTCTAAACAACTGATATCGCTGTCGCCGAGAACTTCGCTTGCTACACACACAAATAGATTCCGCTTATTTCTGCAAAAAGAGGGACATTTTGTTTTATGATTTTTATTGCTAAAGATTATATGCGTGAGATTTCAAACCTTTCCCGCGAGATCGCGACATTTAATGCCAAACCGTGGGTCTCACGGCCTTTGCGCGAGAGTTGACAGGTGTGCGCCCGAACCCCTCTTGTATACCCTGAGGCCATGTTTGGTCAGTAGTTGACAACCCTTTATCGAATATTAACTTAAACCCACATAAGTGGACTATACCAT